>OZ020514.1:19574178-19828998 GCA_963971425.1 Bryoerythrophyllum caledonicum
CATGGTTATCATCTAATGCACATGCCATGGTTATCACCTAATGCACATGCCAATGTAAGTGTTATGTTGTTGATTGATTTATTTAGTGCACATGCCATAAGTTGAGTCCTTTGTGTTTACTGAATTATATAATCCAATTGCCATAGGTTGAGTGTTATATTGATTACTTATTGAAGAGCATTTAGTATTGTATCAACATCATAAAAAATAGTCTATAATGGCAATTTCAGATGAAATCCGTGCTCGCATTATAGGTTTGAGTGAGGGAGGAAATACAGGAGTTCAAATTGCAGCCATTACTGGAGTTTCTGTTAGAACAGTTCAGAGGTTAGTAAAAACGTTTAAAGAAGATGGAACTTATAAGCGCAAACCTTGCGGTGGAAGTCACGCTAAAAAACTTAGTGAGAGAGATGTGAATAATCTTGTGCGTTATGCAAAAATTCATCGTCGTTCCTCGGTCTCAGAGATTACTAATATGTGCCGCATTCAAGTGTGTAGACGTACTATTCAAAGGGTATTACATGAAAGTGGTATTTTTAGTCGAATTGCAGTCATAAAACCTTTCTTGACATCCCATCACATGTCTCAACGGTTAGCTTTTGCTCAGAAGTACCATGGATGGAGTCCAAAAGAGTGGGAGCGTATTGTTTGGACAGATGAATCTACTTTTGAGATTGGAAAAAGTTCTCGGCAAATTCATGTTTGGAGAAGTGCATATGAGCGTTATTCATCAAATTGTATAGTTCCTACTTTTAAAAGTGGACGGACATCTTTGATGATTTGGGGTGCATTTGCTGGAGGACAAAAGTCACAACTTGTCTTTATGCCAAAAACTCAACGTTCTGCTAAAGATTTTGTTGAAGTGGTCTACGATGGCGAATTGATTCATTTCTTGAGTAGACTTCCAGAAGGAGTGCTAATGGAAGATGGTGCACCTGTTCATCGTAGCAAAACATGTGAAGAATGGAGACAAACCCACCAACTCAAAAAGCTCAATTGGCCTGCAAACTCTCCCGATCTCAATCCAATCGAGAATGTCTGGAGGATGCTAAAAGATGTTGTGCAACATGGCAAGGAATGCCCTAGAAACTTAGAAGTGATGAAGGTAGTTCTTGAAAAAGAGTGGAATTTGGTTAGTGGTACAAAGCTCCTTCAACTATGTCATTCTATGCCCTCAAGGTTACAAGCGGTGATTGATGCTAATGGAGGACATACACATTGGTAGATATGGAATAATTTTTTTTGTATATACATCTTTTGGCTTTGAAATCTATCTCATATGTTACCAATATAGAGATGATCTTGTGGCCAAAATTTCATTATGTATCAACAAAAACTCAATCCTAGGAAGGGTGTTGAAGTTGGAAGTAGTGGTAAACTTTCCCCTTTGTTTGTCACAACAATACATGTTGGTAGACTTGGTATATGTTTTTTTGTGTAAATCTTTTGGATTTTGAAATTTTCCACACTTGTATTTGACGTGAAGGTGACTTCATACCCAAAATTTCATGGACAAATAAACTTTTTTGAATTCTTGAGAGGGTGTCAAAGTGGGCAGCTGTGAAACTTTTCTCACAACTAACCCCCATGTTAGTAGATTTTGAATATCTTCTTTGGAATACATTTTTTGGCCTTGAAAATTTTTCCACATGTTATCAACATAAAGGTTACCATGTGTCAAAAATTTCATGTTGAAATAACAAACCCTCAATCCTAGGGAGGGTGTCAAAGTTGGAAGTAGTAAAATGGTTTTCCCCTTTTTTTCTCACAATTACACATGTTGGTAGATTTGGGATGTGATTTTTTTGTGCATTTTTTGGACTTGAAAATTTCCACACATGTAATCAACATAAAGGTGTTCTCACTCCAAAAATTCCATGGGCAAAAAAATTTTCCTCAATCCTTGGGATGGTGTCAAAGTTGGCGGTTGAGAAACTTTTCTCACAGCTACCCCATGGTGGTTAATTTTTAATATCTTTTGTTTTATAAGTCCTCTGGACTTGAAATTTGGTATGCATGTTTTTAACATAGAGGTGATGCTGTTCCCAAAATTTTAGGGTAAAAGAACAATTTTTCAGCCCTGTGGAGGGCGTCAAAGTTGGCAGCAGTGTGGGACACCATCCCTGGAATTGCCCAAACGCCAATTTGAATGTCACCCTACTGTACAGTTGCTTGCCATGGATATACGCCAACCGAGGTGCGATTTGAATCTGAAACTTGGTTTTTGTTGCGAATGGATCTGTTCTCCTACTCTCCCGACGATTCGAGTATTTGCGATTCGAGTATTTGCGATTCGTGTGTGATACACAGGCGATGATCTGGCAACTCAAATCAATCCAAGGTGTTGTCGCAGCTCATGAGCCCAATCGGGCTACTGGCCCTCCTCGCACTCCCCCTCCCGCTCGTGCTCGTGCTCAGGGAGCAAACCCTAACTGCGCACAAAAGCTCGTTTTTCATCCAAAAGTTTTGTTTTCATCCACGGAGCTCATTTATCATCTACGCATTCATCCATTGGCGCACCCTTTTCTCATCCTAAATTCTTTTATAGATAGACTAGAGTGTTATCCGTGTCCTCCGGACACAACATTTTTTTGTGTTGAGTCCCCACCTCCCCGTCCCCTAGCCCTTTCCCTCCAATCCATCACCCCCCCCGTCCTTATTCCCTTGTCCCCCATCCCCTGTCCCCCTCCCCATCTCCATCCACATCCCCTTGTCCCATGTCCCCCTCCCTGTCTCCATCCACATCCCCTTGTCGTCCCCCGTCCCCGTCCCCGTCCCCAACATTTTTTTGTGTTGAGTCCCCACCTCCCTATCCCCTAGCTCTTTCCCTCCCGTCCCCTCCGTCTTTGTCCCCTTGTCCCCTTGTCGCCCGTCCCCCGACCCCCTCCCCCGTCCTCCATCCCCGTCCCCGTCCCCGTCCCCGTCCTTGTCCCGTCCCCAACATTTTTTTGTGTTGAGTCCCCACCTCCCTATCCCCTAGCTCTTTCCCTCCCGTCCCCCGTCCCCTCCGTCTTTGTCCCCTTGTCCCCTTGTCGCCCGTCCCCCGACCCCCCTCCCCCGTCCTCCGTCCCCGTCCCCGTCCCCGTCCCCGTCTCCATCCCCATCCCCGCCCCGTCCTTTTATCCAAAACCCTAATTTTTAGCTTTTCATCTAAAAGTTATATTTTCATCCACGAAACTCATTTATCATCTACGCGTTCATCCATTCGGCGCGCTCATTTCATCCAAGATTCTTTTATAATAACAGACTAAAGTGTTGCCCGTGTCCTCCGGACACAACATTTTTTTGTGTTGAGTGCCCTCTCCTCGTCCCTTAGCCCTTTCCCTCCAATCCATCGTCCCCCCGTCCTTGTCTCCTTGTCCCCCGTCCCCGTCTCCGTCTCCATCCCTGTCCCCGTCCCCATCCCTGTCCCCGTTCCCGTCCCATCATTTTATCCAGAACCCTAACTTTTAGCTTTTCATTTTATCCAAAATCCTAACTTTTAGCTTTTCATTTTATCCAAAACCCTAACTTTTAGCTTTTCATCCATAAGCGTTTTTTATCGACGCGTTCATCCACTTGATGTGTTTTTCATCCTGAATTCTTTTATAAAATTATTTTTGCAATTTTAATTAATTTTTCTAAACTTACATTATCCATTGGGGACAACGGATTGGTATCTCTTATTATATAAGAACTAGAGTGTTACCCGTATCCTCCGGACACAACATTTTTTTGTGTGGAATCCCCACCTCCCCGTCCCCGTCCCCGTCCCCGTCCCGTCCTTTTATCCAAAACCCTAACTTTTAGCTTTTATTTAGTTTTTAGCTTTTAACTTTTAACTTTCACATCACTTTTTCATCCAAGCTCGACGTGTCGTTTTTCTCTATGCGTTCATCCATTCGACGGATTCTTCATCTTGTATTCTTTAATAGATATAGACTAGTGGGGTCCTCGTGTCCTCCGGACACAACATTTTTTTGTGTTGAGTCCCCACCTCCCCGTCTCCTTGCCCTTTCCCTCCAATCCATCGTCCCCTCGTCCCCGCCCCCGTCCCCATCTCCGTCCCCGTCCCCATCTCCGTCCCCGTCCCCATCTCCGTCCCCGTCCCCATCCCTATCCCCCGTCCCCGTCCCCGTCCCCGTCCCCATCCCCGTCCCCGTCCCTGTCCCCGTCCCGTCCTTTTATCCAGAACCCTAACTCTTAGCTTTTCATTTTATCCAAAACCCTAACTTTTAGCTTTTATTTAGTTTTTAGCTTTTAACTTTTAACTTTCGCATCACTTTTTCATCCAAGATCGACATGTTTTACATCCGACGCGTTCATCCACTTGACGTGTTCTTCATCCTGAATCCTTTTATCCAAAACCCTAACTTTTAGCTTTTCATCCAAAAGTTATGTTTTCATCCACAGAGCTCATTTATCATCTACGCGTTCATCCATTCGGCGCGCTCATTTCATCCAAGATTCTTTTATAATAAGAGACTAGAGTGTTACCCGTGTCCTCCGGACACAACATTTTTTGTGTTGAGCCCCCACCTTCCCGTCCCCTAATCCTTTCCCTCCAATCCATCGTCCCTCCCGTCCCCCGTCCCCCATCCCCCGTCCCCGTCCCCGTCCCCGTCCCCGCCCCATCCTTTTATCCAAAACCCTAACTTTTAGCTATTCATTTTATCCAAAACCCTTACTTTTAGCTTTTCATTTAATCCAAAACCCTAACTTTTAGCTTTTCATTTTATCCAAAACCCTAACTTTTAGCTTTTCATTTAATCCAAAAACCTAACTTTAAGATTTTCATCCAAAAGCGTTTTTTTCATCCAAAAGGATCGTTCATCCGTCGACGCGTTCATCCACTTGACGCATTGTTCATCCTAAATTCTTTTATTATATAGGATTTAGGATGAAAGAACACGTCTGATGGATGAAAGCATCGATGGATGAACGATCCTTTTGGATGAAAAAGAGTTGAAACCGACGAACTTGCGTCGAGGAAAAACGTAAATCCAGCTTTAGTTTCCAAACCGCCGCTCTGCTGCTTCCCGGCGCTGCTCACCCTGTACCCCGCCAGCATCGACAAGTACGACTCCTTCGGCTGCTTGGCGAATCTCAACAAGATCAGCGTCGCGCACAATGCAGGGGTTTCGCAAAGTGGATCCCGATCAAAGCCGCCATCAGTCCATCGCCATGAGCAGTTAGGGTTTGTACATCTTGGGAATCTCAACAAGATCAGCGTCGCGCACAACGCAGCAGTCGAACAGGAGGTCGTCTCCCCGCGCAAGACCTACTCCAACACGACCTTCTGGCTCGGCGCCTTCATAACGAGCATCCTCAAAACGCCTCAAAACGCCTCAAAACGCCTCAAAACGCCTCAAAACGCCTCAAAACTACAGTTCGTGTACCCAAACTCACCATAAATCAACAACAAACTATCAATCTTACTGGCTGCAATCACGGAGATGCTGAAGAAGTGTTGTGGGACGGGCGCGTACAACTTCAACAAGGAGGTGACGTGCTCGGTGGTCGGGAAATCCGGGAACCAGGCCGTGAACTTGACGACTGAGGCGTGCTCGAACTCGAAGGCGCATGTGAGCTGGGACGGCGTGCACCCGAGCCACGCTGTGAACCGGGCCGCGGTAGTGGCGTTCTTCGCTGGAAAGCACATCACTCCCGGGAACTTCAATTGCTCGGCGAACGCCTCGACATGGGATGCAGCTTTCTAAGTTCACAAAACTAGCCCCTTCTGTGGAGACTGCAGCACCGGTAAATAGTACCGCACCTGAGGTGCCGGTGAATGCAGAATTAGTGAACAAACCAGTGAGCAGTTCTACAGCTGAGGAGCCCAGGAGTGCATTAAGTATTCCTGCACCTGTGGAGGTGGACACCAGTACACAAGACTTCAGCTGGGGAGATGAGTTTAAAGCAACGAAGAGTTCTGATGTACAGAGTGAGGTGCTTGGCAACTGATCATGGGGTAGAGATTAAGGCAGTAGAGCAGGCTGCTCCTCCACCAACCAAGTTAGACTCTGGGGCTCCAACCAATGAGACAGAGGTTGGGCACTATTTCAGTGAAGAAGAGTCGTCGTCCTTGATGATGGTGTCGGCCGATCAGCAAGATGTGAGGAGCTCTTTCTCAGGGCCGCTCACGTCAATGAGGACGGTGAAGGCGCGCGTGAAGAGGACGCTCTCTAGAGTGTCGTCCATGCGGAGCTCGACTTCGTTGACGAGGACTGTACTACGGGGACGGGGAAAGGGATGGGGCGGGGATGGGGACGGGGACAAGGGGACAAGGACCGGGGGACGATGGATTAGACAGGGCTAGGGGACGGGGAGGTGGAGACTCAACACAAAAAAAAGTTGCGCCCGGAGGACACGGGTACCCCACTAGTAGATATAGATATAGATTTGCATGGTCGGATTTGATAGTCCGATGATATCATGAGCCAGTGCTCAGAAGACTCGTGGTCTTTGATTAGAGGGATCACTCATCTGCTTTGTAACATGAGATCGTCTCCTATCTAACGTCAAAATACCTTAAACCGACACTTTAGTGATTCTGTGTTTCAAAAGTTGAGATTTAATTGCAAAAAAAATATGCTTGGGTAGAGAAATAAGTTCTGATTTGTGAGAGAATTTTTTTTTGAAAACAACGCTGTAGATTGTGAGGAAAAAAAAAAAAAATGGGTTTCCTCCAATCAACCCTAAAGCGACCAGGTTTAGTGACAAAACCAAACCTTAAAAGCACATTAAACCGTCACCTCTATCCCACTAAACCGCCAGCTCCATCCAGCTCCATCCTTGCATTCATTGGTGGGCTTGGAATAGACTTGGAATATTTCTGACAGAAATTATGACAGAAAAAGAGAGGAAGAAATCCGGTTTAGGGGAGGTCTGCAGGGTCGCTTCAGGGTTGAGTGTCGGTTTAAGGTATTTTGACGTTAAGCTTTCAAGCATACTTCATAAATTCGCATCACAGGATTCAGTGCTTATTTTGTTGCCGCGTTGTTTGACACGGGTTTAACATCATTGAGTTTTTTAATGAAACACTTGTTCCTTGGAGCCGCAGCCAAGGGTGTAATAATTAGACCAACACACCATATATGGTTGGTCTAATAATGCAACCCTTCTGCACTGTGGAATCTAAATTGAACAGGACTTGGAAGTGGGAAATACAATCATCTTTATGCAACCGTTAATCAGAAGTGGTTATCAGAATTGCGCGATCAGGTTTCGGGTGTGGTTCAATTGGTACAGTTCTGGGGCAAGGACGAAATTTTTATGTGCTCTAACGAGCAGTAAAATCTGAAGACTCAACAGGTAGGTAAGATTTTACACGGAAATCAAACCTTCGAAGTTTTCTCTCAGAACACAACATATCGACACTTGTAACAGCGATAGACGTGGGATTGACGATGAGAATATTGGTGCTATTCACATGTAAGGAGTATCAGGATTCCAGGAGTGTCTGTAGGGTGCTGTTGAGTTTTATGCACCATTCCCAGACCATACTAGAAAGGATTGATAAAATATAGAGCTTCTCGATCTTACGTACCACTGCTGGGTGCCGAATCTCGATGAATGATGTGTGCAAGTGAATGGATCAACAGAAGAAATTGATTGCTGGTGATGTACCAGAGTCCGGAATGAGTGATGTTGCCTGAGCGCAAGTGAAGCGGCTGCAAAACCACAACACTAGAAACATCAACGTGGACACTGCCCATGCGGTCCCCACTTTCATGAGCACTGTGTCGCACGCCATGTGTAACCTGAATCCTGCAAATCTGGGTCTGACCTACAAGCCCCAGAACACGTGTCATGAGAACTTTTTCCACCAATTCAAGCATAACTATCAAAGAGGCTTGGATCAACTTCATGAAAACTTTACTGACTTCAAATCGTACTGAAATAAAAGGTGTCGATGGATTTTTGCTGACTCATGTGCTGGCGCCTTCTAGAGCCGAAATTAATTGATTAATTTCTGGTATGAGAATACAGCTTCACCGATCATTTCTCTTGCATCGAATACTCTTGAAGTTCAGCATCATCTTCTCTACAGAAAACTGCCCCCATTGCTTGAAAGTGCACCGGAGCTTCTCTCGATTCTCGGTCACATTGATCAGTTCAATGTCAAAGAGCAAGGTTCAGCAGACACAAAGTCCAGCGCTCGCTGACCCTGCATTGGTACCAAACACATTATCAAACCCTAAAAAAGGACTCAAAATTGACGCTACCTTCATGAAAAATGCACGTGCAACATGCACATCAACTTTTTTTAAAAGCAAAATTGCCACAAAAACTTGCCAAATAGAAGTTACAGTAGTGATCGTCAATCCGGCTATTATTTACAACCATAACTTCCAAAAAGGAATAAAAACGAAGTTATTGATTGTCAACCTTTACAATTGGTAACATGTTCTGTAATATAATGTGCACTTTTCATGCTGAATTGGCACTTTTAATAAAAGTGGTGTTACTTTTAGTTAGCCCCATGTCACGGGAGCAATTTGGATTTGGAAAAACTAATTCACACAAGAAGTTGGCTCACCGAGAATGTGGTAGATCGAGGACCTTTCTGGTTCATATCGCTGTTCGAATAGCCAAGTTCACCGGGAGGCACGATAATCCTGCACATCAGGCCCGTTTTAGAAAAAGGAGATAATCCCAGTCAAGATACTGCCATGATGAATGTGCATAGTTACATTCATGATATTGAACACAATAGGATTATTATTGAACAGACTGAACAGCAGCTAGTACCTGCGTATGCCCCCCAACTTTCATAGTTGCAACGGTTTCTTCAAAACCAGGAATGACCTGCAGATTGATAGCCACAACTGAATCATGGCCATTAAGGGTTTGGGAATGTTGACAGGAAGAGCATTTGATTATTATTAAATTTCGATCCGAACTGTTGAACTTGCATATCTCTCCTGTAAAATTTTGGATGACATGTACCTCTGAATTTCCAAATCTGAACCTGAAGTTCTTATCGTCATCCTGCAAATACTGAAAAAAGGATGACCACAGAAAATTCAGGAAATGCATTCCAAAGATTCAAGGAAAAGTGTTTTCAAGATTGGTCTACGGAGATGATTGAACTATCACACAGTTTTACAAATGCTATGTCTTCGCAAATATTTTGATGAACTCTAGTTTCTATTTAGGAGCTAGATACCTCAAAGGAACCACCTTTTGCTTTGTTCCGAACCTCGAAAATGCGACCGAGGTAGCCAATCGTGTAACCATCCCAATCGATCTGAACACCAATTTTCAGAGCACATGTTCATTACAAGTCTAGCATAAACATGCATATTCAAGGTAATAAAAGACCCTGGAACAGAACTTAAAGATTGAACAAGATTCAGCTGTTTAACAGACATACCACCACGGTGTTTCCAACTCTAGGAGCTGGTCCAGATCCCGGTCTCAAGTCCTGAGTCACAACCATCCACACGGAGAATCAATAGTTACAAAGAAATAGTAGAGTTCCATATAAGAACCGGAAACACAAAGGCATTGATTGTGAGAGCAACAAATTAACTTGTATTGTAAACCAGATTCTGCCTGTATGTAGTCAGCGACTTCCATTTGTGACTTGCCATAATCCTTCCCTAGCAAACCTGGCACTGAAAGCGAAGAAAGAAAACAAGTAGATTTGAAAACATGGGTTTCTGGTGTAAGAGTATCAGAACAACCCATCTATGCAGCAAGTCATTTCCATCAAGAGCTCCCACAAAACAACTCTCAAATCCCCGTGTGAAACGAGGGATGCGCTTAAGCAATCAGTGCAAATTGCAAAAACGAAAAAAGAAAGGATGAAGTATTCGACTCATTACATACTAGTGACAAATTCCGATGCAATGGCGGTTCCTTTGTTTGCTTTTGTTGCAGCAAGACACGCTGCTGGTAATGATAACACCACATGACGACGAGAGGTTTTCTCATCCTGATCAGGACCTGCCAGTAAAGAAGAAAGCAATAGGAATGTATGACACTGTTTCGGAACCACGAGAAATTGCAAACATTCAAATTCCGTTTCTTAATCCAAATGATCTCAGGTCCATAAGAAACTACAAGACACCACATTACCTGAAGCTCTGGAAGACCTCTCATTCTCTGTGCAAGCGCTGACAAACAGTCCTCCTTTTCTTGTTGTGACCGCCTTTCCAATGAGCTGATGCCATAGCTGCCACAATTCAAACGATTCCACTGGTAAAAGCATTTCAAGTAAAACTAAACCCTAAACCTAGACCTTTCCAATTAGAGCACGGTTTGGGTTCCTTTCGACTTCGAAATCACGGATACCAAGTTTCTAAAGATACAAGAATTTACACGCCAGTAAACCCAATTCTACAGAGGAGCTGAAAATGTAGAAGTGTAGTCAAATTCGAATAATGCCTGTTCAGAAATCACAAGCCAATCGAAGATTCACCACTTGCTGTTGGTGGCAGAAAGCTAACACTAGGGCTGCAAGAATTGGTACACACCTGCCGAGGCGAGGAAGACGGGTGATCTGCCTGATGCGAGGCGAGCGACGACGCCACATGAGCCGCTATGGCCACCGTTACTAACTGCAGCACTCTTCTCTCGCTCTCACTCTCAATTGCAGGTGCGCAATCGGGAGCTAGTTCAAACCACTCAGAGCATAACTTAGTCGATGGCAACACTTGTCCACAAACAGGATAACGTTTCTTTCTCCGCCATCGCCCCCTTTCCCACGCAAAAGATAACTTATCAGAGGATTTTAGTTGAGGTTATAGTTAAGGTAGAGGCACCCAATTCCGATCGGCCACCCAATTCCGATCAGCAGAGTATGTGTGGCATGGTGCATGAAAATGGCAAATGCTTGAAAAGGTACATGAAGTGACCCAAAACCGATAACTCAAAATCTGAAAACACCAGTCATTATCGGCATTGAGTCATGAAGTGTGCAATTTTGGGTTACTCCACCTCATTGTAGCTCTCATTGGTGGCCTTGCCTCGAAAGTTGAACAAGGCCGATCGGCATTGGATACCCTCCATGAGTTGGTTATCCATGGCATGTCTTCTCTCTTTTACTCACTCTCACTTGTTGGCATTGGGCAAAGGAGGGCACTACATCTCACATGCTCCATAGTTTGCTTATAGGCTCTGGTGGTTTCAGGGCTTTTAAATTCTATATCAATTCCAAATCTTTGTGATTAAATTTGAAAAATTATTTGTTGGGTTTCATTCCTAATTCCGCATCTTTCTACATAAATGTTTTTGACATACAATGTCATTTGAGTCTCGAACTGGCTTAAGTGATCGGAATTGGATGCCTCTACCTAAGTGAGATTATAACTTAGTGGCATTATAACTTATTAGAGGCACCCGTATATCTTATGGGAGGTTTTCACATGGCCTTTTTTTAACCCCTAAAGACCCAAGAGTCCCCTAGGGAGACTCTTGAAGATTTTGGGCACGTTCCTATGGTATCAATTTGTAACATTCATTTTTGAAATTTATACTGTAGATGAGCACTACTAAAATCTTTGTGCGAGGCTAATTTTTTTCCTAAATCCGACATTCTATGCAAAAGTTATAGGGTTTTGAATTTCAAATGGGGAGACCAAGCACGTTGTGCAACTCCAAAAAAATTTGGCAGGACAATCTATTGAATGTGAGATTTTCAATACTCGCAAATAATATTACTTCCTTTCATATTGGATAAAAAAATCTCTTGTCTTAAGTGGAAAATAGCATAATAATCTAAGTCAAACATTTTCACACATTGTCACACTTTGATGGGCAAGGTACCAAAAAAACTTCTTCTTTTCCACATAAAAATATGAGATCATAATATTTCTTACATTTCATTTTTCTACTACAAGATGTGGTCTAAACCTTCATATTGACCATTTGGATTATCATTCTAAAACATGTTTAGTTCACAAAAAATATAACGTGAATTGGCAATTTTTGAACCTCTACTCCTAGCACATTTGTTTTGAATACGCTACACCCCATCTCTACCTCTAAAAATTGGTGTCCAAGGAAATAAAATTGTGATTAACATGGTGGTAATGTTTTCAGACCTTGTGTAGTGGAAAAATTTGACACCAAGTGAAGTCAAAGTCTGTTGATCCAATTAAAGCACGGAAGAAATATAACAATTTTTTCTACTTCCAAATAATCTTTCAACCCGTGCGGTCAAAGTTTATGAAATTTTGTGAGGGAATCAATGAACAAGTCTTAATTTAGGGTGAACTATGGTTAGATTTAGAAGTAAAATGTTTTGATCACCTAATAACTCATTGCACTCAAACAAGGAGTTTCAAAGTGTTTTTGGTGTGAAAATGCCTTGGGCCTTTAAGGGTTAAGTATTGTATTTGAAATGTATGTACACTCATCCCTCCCACAAGTTATACCTCTGCTTAGTTATAATGCCACTAACTTATAACCTTAACTAACTATAACCTCAACTAAGTTCTAACTACACTAAAGATTGCATTTAGTGTAGTGAATACTAAATACAAACTTGGACACTAATTGCAAAGCCAACGATTAGTGTAGTAACAAAATTGTACACTAAATGCCAAATTTTACGCTATTTGTCAATCAAAGTAAAGATTGTAATCTTTTTCTTGACTTGTAGAGATTTAGCGTATGAAAAGTAGAAGAAGATTTGGCGTACATTTGGTGAAGAAGGTTTTATGTACATTTAGGAAAATAAGCAATTGCAACGAAAATGATTGGAAAAAATAAAACCTAGCTTTGAAAGGAAAGTGAATTGCAATTAAGAACAAAGAATCATTTGCAAAAAAAGACTAAAAAATAGAACATTGATATTGAAGAAAAATCAAATTGCAACCAAAAAAGTTATGTGGAAGAAAATTGATACATGTGAAAGAAGTAGAATGAAAAATAATAGGATTTAGACATGGAAGGAATGAAAAAAAATTAAACATGTCCAACAAAAAAAGTGAAAAAAGAAGGATTTAACCATGGAAGGAATGTGAAAGGAAAGAAATATGTGCAACAAAAAAGTGAAAAAAGAATGACATATACATGGAAAGTAAGTAAAATTGCAACCAAAAAAATGGATACATTTGCAAGAATAGTGGTAAATAAGAATATAGACATAGTAAGCCAAATAACATGGCAACTTATTAAGTAAAAAGGGACATAACTATACATTAATTTGCCGTAGGCAAACGCGACACCTCTACTCCTTCAAAATATGGACGATGTTTTGCAATGATATCTTGAAGGTGTGGAAATAATTGATTAATAGTCCAAGTGCCATCTAATCTTAAAGCTAGGCCACATCTAATCCTAAAGCTAGGCCACATCTCATCATAGATTTTTACGCACATGACATATTATCACAATCGACTAAACGATTAACATCTTCAACCGCAAGTGCTGCTAATTGGAGGAAAAATCTTTTATATGGATTGGTAAGTTTCTCGGACCATTAACCATCACCGTGGAGATTGTTTTGCCAAACGTTCATTTCAATAAGTGGGGATTATTTGGTCTTCCAAATTTCTAACTTCCGAATGAACAGCCACAATGAACTGCTAAGTGAGCTCCACGTTTTCTGGTGAGGAGGGCTGCAAAGGAGTTAGTCTCAGAAGAGAAGTGTATGGCAACAAGAGAAGGCTGGCCTTGTTGAGAGTCCACATACACTAGGATCTGAGATCAAACGTGTGGGCTTGGGCAGAGCGTGTGTTGGAGAGGACTTAGAAACTTAGATCTGGATTAGTGAGACAGGGAATCACTAGTAGAGGTGTTGATCTGCAAGAAAGTGTGCTGAAAGCGTTGGGATTTTGGTGTTGGCTTACAGATCTCCCCTTACGAGTGTAGATCTAGATCGGATCCAGATTTAACAGTTTGTAGCATCATAACGTCATAGCCCACACAAACTCCACTGCGAACTCTGATCTAGTACCCACATCAGCCAATATCGAGAGATTCAGTAATCACTGCATAGGAATTAGACAATACGAGAGAGGGACACCTTGCAACAGAACCAGCATCACCAAGTGCCCAAGTCGAACTGGAGGCAGCAGCACACCTCGTCGCAACAGAATCAGCATCACCAAGTGTCCAAGTCGAACTGGAGGCAGCAACACACCTCGTCATCAGAGTACAAGTCCTGCCGGCCCTGAGCAGAAGACTGCAGATCGCCTAAGCGATAACACCGCAACACCTACTGCGCACCGACATCAACCCCACTCACAGCAACACCAGGAGGGAGCGAAGATACAAACAACATCGAGACCAACCTGCGGAAGAACACATCAGGCTATCTCTAACCCATCTGTTTGTTATTTGTTCATTTGTTGTCAAGATCTGTCACACCATTTTTTTTGTCCAGTAGACTTCAATCCCTGCAATTCCTTATCATAAGGTTTATATTTCGTTAACACATCATGCAATAGGGTATGCACATTTGTCTGTTTTATTAAAGGATCGAGATACATCAGCAACAGAGTTGTCTTCAGTAGAAGCAAAGGAGCGGCAATCCAAAAAAGGCTGTGGAGCACACTAAGGACGCCAGCTGCAACTTCAAAAACGCTGGGGAGCACTCCACGCACGCCACGAGATCTGCGAAATCAACGAGGAGCATCAACTCCACCATATCCAGGTACGTCTCTTACCAATCTACTTTTCCATTTCCTCTTGAGTTATATTAGCAGGGTCACCGTTAGATCACAAACCCCCATCTATCTCCCACTTCATACCATCATCAGAACATCCAGACCAAAATTAGTACTCTCCTCTGCGAAATAGTATCCCCATGTAGATCCCTCCCGCAAAATAGCAGATCCCTCACAAACATACTAGAGAGAAAAAAAGACCAAAAAACTAGGGAGAAAAACACGAACCTTGTCCAGTCGAAAGCTCGCGCAGAATCTCCCAGCAACATCTCCCAAGCAGTGCCCTCCTACAGAACAGTGCATCAGTAGCACCTCCCCGCAGAACGACCCCACTGCGCCCCCAAATCCCCTCCCTCACCTCTCCCACTCACACCCTCGTCCCATCCCTCACCCCCCCCACGCACATCCCTGTCTCTTCCCACACCCTTTCCACCCGTACCTCTCCCCCGCTCACTCCACCCTCCCTGCTCTCCCCCTCTTCTCCGCCCATCTCCCACTCACCACTCCTCAACCGCTCCGAACTCCCAGGTAGATCCTTCCTCCCTGTAGAGACATACATCCCGAACCCCAGTCAGACAAGAACCGTCGCAGAACTTCCCTGTAAACCCTTCCCGCAGAACAACAGATCCTTCACAAACAAACTTGAGAAGAGAAAAAACACAAAAACCAGTGAGAAAAACCTGAACCCTTGCCGCGCAAAGTCTTTCAGCGTTGCCTCCCGCGCGGAGCTCCCCTGTAGAACCCCCCTACAACTAGACGGACCCCCCGCTGTGCCTTCCAACAGATCAACCTCACAATACCTCCGAACCCCCTCCCTGACCTTCCCCACTCACACCGCTACTCCCTCCCCCACCCTTCCCACCCACAGCACAATCCCCACCCGCACCCAACCCACCTACACCCCTGTCTCCTCCCTCACCCTATCCACTCGCACCCCTCTCCCGCCCACCCTCCCCTCCCTGCTCTCCCCCCTTTCACTGCCCATCTCCCACCCACTACTCCCCGACCTATCCCTGCTCCCATACCCCCACCCTCTCCCTTCTCCCTCCCCGAACACATCAAAAAACCCCTCTCTGAACACAACAATATCCTCTTACCCTCTCCCGCACCCAACCAAGAACCCCTCCACTCCAGGCAAAACAAACCCTACGACAACGGTACTACAGAACAGCTGCTGTGGTTTCAAAAAGAACCCTGCCCAGAACTTAGCGACAGAGGGAAAAAATAGTAGAAACCCTACAACTCAGCGTAGCGACCCCGCAAAACGTAATAGAAAACCTGTAGAAACCCGTAGAGACCCAGGAAAATGTGGTAGCAACCCCACGACCCCTCACAGCGACCCTGCAGTAGCAAGCTGCGACCTCGTAAGGCCTGAATGCGACCTCGTAAGGACTGACTGCGACCCCGCAGGGCTTGACTGCGACCTCGCAGGGCCTAGTTACGACCCCGTAGAGCCTGGTTGCAACCCCGTAGAGCCTCACACGTACAAGCAAAAACGGAGTAGCGTCACTGCTACTCCGTACATAGACCCAGCAGCACAAGATACTGACCCCACAGTTGCCCACTGCGACTCTGTTGAACCAGATAGCGTCCCACTAAAACCAATCAGCATACCCTCCTACTCCAAAACAGACCCCACTCATCTCACTTACGACCCCTCATCACAGGCTAGTGTACACATGGAACAATGGAGCAGTAGACGCTCTCTCATGTATGAAGATGCCATGGAAGTGGAAGCAACCGGAGAGACACTGAAAAGATCCCCGAACATTGCTTCTAGAACAAGCCAAGATGACATATCCCCCTCCAACAAGAAAAAGAAGAGCTCCAACAATGAAGGTATGGTGCACACCCTTGACCCCGACATTTCTTCTTTCAAATTTTGGTTAGGATTTCAAGTGATGGAAGATATGGCCAAAGAAAGGGGACTTGAGCCACTAACATATGATGAGACTATTCCTATCATGATCACTAGAGGAATCAAGGAAATGGAGGCAAAAGAAATTACCTTAGCAACCCCGGCATTTCCACAAATCCCCCAAACCCTCTACCCTTGCGCAAGAATTGGAGTTGTGGGCCAACACCTCAACGTAACACAAATCCCATTCGACATCCCGGTCAATGATGCTACCGGACTTGCCCTTGACTTCCATGTTTCAATACATTTTGAGTTATCTAACCTTGTACTAATGCACGATGATGTCAAAGCTTTGGTGATTGATAGGTTAAAATTCATAGAGATTGAAGTCGGCAAAAAGGTAATTGACCCCATCTCCATCCTTTGTATGAGCTTAAAAAACGCGGGGAAAAAGGGAGTATGGGCGGGTGTAATTAAGTTGCACTTGCATAAGCCCGAGATAGATGGCATTGGACTTCTCAAAGGTCTTAGACCTTTTGTCTTAAAAATAGGTAAACAATATGCTCTTGGCAAAGTATGTAAAGCATACCATGACATTTCAAGGAACTCTAACCTCTCTATCAAGATCAAAAGTGAATCTCTCAAAGGAATGTCCGCAAATGATCTCTTTGAGGAAATCCTTCACAATAGCTTTAACCGTGGGCTTGAGTTTGAAGTAACAAGTGTGCAGAAACTCAAAGGGGATTCACATGCCTTTATCATTGCACCAATGCCACAACAAGCGGCAAAAATCAAGCTTCACAAAGTGGCAACCAACGAACTTTTGCAACCAACGAGCAACGGTGGAACTTCATCAAATGGCATCAACCGTGAGAGTAAGGCAAAGAAGGATGCCATTACCCTAACCCTATCACCTCTACCTATTTGTTTGAACATGTTGGACCCTAGTGAAGCAATTCACAAAGTCATGGGAGAAGGTAATGCCACCCACATTTGGTTTCATCGAGATGATGGGGTTAGGCACAATGGTAGTGCCAATGTTCATTGCATTAACCCTATAATCTATAGAAAGTTTGTAGGCAAAGTTATCAAGATGAAAGGGCACTATGTGGATTTCGCACCACACCGAAGAAGCCTTGACGGAGTTGAGCCACCCACCAAGGAACAAATTGCGGAGTTTGGATTCCTTGATGTTAACAAAGCCATTGTTAACACCGTGGAAGCCTTCAAGATGGAGGAGCCAACAAACTCCTTCACGAAGAACGACATCATTGCCATTGTGGAATCCAAGATGGAAGAAAACAACAAGAAACTAAGACTAGAGACACAAGAGTATGCGGACAAGAAACATGAGGAGTTGAAAGCCCAAATGATCACCATACAAGAGTCTATGAGCACGGCCCTTACATCCTTGCAAGCCATCACCAAGGTTATGACCACGCCAAGAATTGAAGACGGAAAGTCAAACATGTGAAGACTAAAGACCGCAAGGCCAAAGGTATTATACACATACCATACCTTCTTGAGTGCAAGACCCACAATAGAAAATATAGGATCGTAGACATAGCCATCTACCCCCTAGGCTATACATACCTCAATACATACACTCTACCTCCATCTTGTATTAAAATAAAAAATAAATACAGAAAGTATATCAAATATACACTATTTTATACATATACACTTGGTTCATATACTGTTACGTATACATATACGAATACAGAATCGACCACTGATACGGATACGGATACAGATACAAATACTGATAATGATACGGATACTGATACGGAGGTAAATATTGATACAAATACAAATACTGATATATGTAGGAATGCTGATACGGATACTGATATTGATACAAATACTAGTACGGATACTAATACTGGTGCGGATACTAATACGGATACTAATACTAATACTAATACAAATATGAATACAAATATCATTCATAATACTAGTAAGAATTCTAAAATCGAGAAGTACAGGAATATGTACACACACATGAAAACTAATACAAAACCGAACATAAATACAAATACACACACATGTACAAAGACAATTCCATACCATCAAAAAAACACATTCACACACTCACACAAAGACGAATACATACAACCAAAAACATACAAAATAAAATCCCGAAACCACACAGAAAAACATAAAATTCTAAAACATAACAAAAGAAAACCCTCGTACTACAAAGTACTCATAAAACATATTTCAACAAATTTACAAAAGCTTATTTTCACCTCAAATTATGAACACAAAACCACTTTCATTTCAAAAACTAAAAATTAAGAAATCACCACTAGAAAATATAAATGAAACATCCCTCTTATTATTATGTGGTGACAGAAACAAATATACTCAAAATCAAAAATCAAGCAATAAACTCCAAAATCCAAAAATAAAATAAAGGACAAACACAAAAAGTAAGAAAATTTTTAAACCTAGTAAAGAAGTAAAAAATACGAAGAGAAATGTAAAATTTAGAACTTACATGAAATACATATGGAAAACAAAGATTACAAATGATTCAAAACAAATAAATACTAAGAAGAATATTAAAAAACAAAGAAAAACTACAAGAGAAGATATAACTAACAAAGGAAATAAAACAAAACTAAAGAAAGGAAATAAAACAAAGAAAGTAAATAAAACAATAATAAGAAAAGGTAATAAAATAAAAACAAACCAAAAAATAAATGATAAGGATAAAATTAATCAAAGGAATAGACTAAATATACAAACAAAAAACGAAAGTATCAAAACCAAACAAAAAATAAAAGGAATAAGAGAAGAGATGGAATTAGAATAAATAATAAAATGAAAGAGAAAATAAGTATCATAACTACATATAACAAAAAAGGAAACAATAATAATGAAAAAAATAATGGAAATTTTATAATAAAGATAAATAAGGGTAGAAGGGAATCTAAACCCAAAAACCATAAGAAGATAAGGAATATAATAATGGCTAAAAATAGGAAAATCAAGGAGAGTAAAAAGAGATAATATAAATTAAATACGAAGAAGATAGATATTTATAATATTTCAAAGGTTTCAAATAGAGCAAGTAATATTAAAAAGAAAAGGAAAGAATCGGAGAGGATATATAAGAAGAAAATAAAGGGTAAGGTAGAAAACCATTATCATAAGAAAACATATAACAAGATCATAGCAAGAAAGAACAGTACTAAAAATAGAATATTCTTCTTAAGAAAATAAAAAATAAGGGATGGAAAGGAAACTAAATTAGTAATGAGAAATAATTATCATAAGAATACAAATAATAAGAACATAGCAACAAACAACAACACTAAAAATAATATATGCTTCTTAAGAAAACCCAAAATAAGGGATGGTAAAGTAACAAAATTAGTAATGGGAATTAATAATAATAAGAATACAAATATGAAGAACATCACTATAAACAACAGTACTAAAAATAGAATATGCTTCCTAAGAAAATCAGAAATAAGGGATGGAAAATTAACCAAAGTAGTAATGAGAATTATTTATAATAAGAATACAAATATTAAGAAAATAGCTATAAACAGTAGTACAAATAACAGAATATCCTTCCTAAGAAAATCAAAAATAAGGGATGGAAAATTAATCAAAGTAGTAATGAGAATTATTTATAATAAGAATACAAATATTAAGAAAATAGCTATAAACAGCAGTACGAATAACAGAATATCCTTCCTAAGAAAATAAAAAATAACGGATGGAAAATTAATCAAAGTAGTAATGAGAACTAATTATAATAAGAATACAACTACTAAGAAAATAGCTATAAACCGTAGTTCTAAAAATAGAATATGCTTCCTAAGAAAATCAAAAATAAGGGATGGAAAATTAACCAAATTTGTAATGAGAACTAATTATAATAAGAGAAAAAATATTAAGGAAAAAACCATAAACAGCACTACTAAAAATAGAATATGCTTCGTAAGAAAATCAAAAATAAGGGATGGAAAATTAACCAAACTTGTACTGAGAAACAAAAATGTAAGAGTAAAAATAAATAGAAAAGTTTGTAATAATAAAATAGTACAGTCTAAAAATAGAAATTGGAATATAAATTATAGGGATAAAAGGAAAGTTAATAGTAACATTAAAATTGATATATATAAAGATGAGAAGAGTTTACGATTAAAGAGTAGAAATTTGTTGAGAGTATGTAGAATAATAAAAATAGAAGAGGGGATATTTGTCTCTCCAGCCGTTGGTGCGCCGAAAAATAATTACTAAAAATAGAATTGTTAAAAATAGAATTACTAAAAATAGAAATTCGAATGACAGTAAGAATATATACGAATCTGATTGAAATAAATATCAATATATTTTTTCCGTATACTGGTACGTATCTGTATAAATATATGTATAATGGTATGTATACAGATATGTATACTGTTGTGTCTATTAATACAAATACGGATACTTACACTAATACAAATACCAATATGAATATTGGTAAGTATACTAGTACGAATTATAACACGAATACTAACAAGGATACTGATACAAAACACCGAGACAAAAACCGAGGTATATACTAATACTAACATACGAATAAATAATAATACGAAAACAAATATAAAAACATATACACACACAAAGACAACAACACACCATCAACGTAACACATACAGAGAAGAACGCTGGTCTCTGAAGAAGGCCGGCGTGAATCGTAACACATACAGAGAAGAACGCCGGTCTCCGAAGAAGGCCGGCGTGAACCGTAACACATACATATACATACACACATACAAAAACAAATACATACAAGCAAAAAAACACCAAAGTCACATACAAAAACAAAAAAACTTTACACAAAACAAAAAACCCATCTACCACAAACTACTAATATTAATCGGAGGAGACATAGAGACTAACCCAGGACCTATGCCGAACGTATTAAAAAGACACCCCACTTCACACAAAAAGAATGCCAAAACATATTTCACACCAAATACCATAAAGCTACAACCCGAATACGAACACATCGCCCAAAAATTTGCCCCCCTTTTCAAAACCACACATATATTACATCAACAACATAATAACGCATACCCACATATCGCCACATATATAAACCAACACAACGAATATCCTCCTTCCCACATTCTATACGCCCTAGCCATCACTATACACCCCAACATAGACCTCTGCAATCAACTCCTAAACACACAAAATCAAACCATAACCCAATGGACCAATACACTCCTTCACACTCTACATAATCTACAAAACCCCCCCGAAAGATACATTAGTACCCCACATAGTCACACAACATTTCTTGAATCCAACGTAAACATCATAACCCACAACACATCGATAAACAAAGAACTATATGACTTTATACACAACCAAAATACACCCCCAACAAATGACATGGTAAAACAAAGATTTCCCTACCTCCCTAACACTATCATAAACGAGGCACTAAAATGCCTAAACCCCCTCCCGGAATACACCCATCCACCCCCACCACCAAACCATAACCCACATACAAACAACAACAACACAAGCATAATAACATGGAATGCCTCATCCCTAAACACTGTGCTCCCAAACCTACAAAATATAATTATACACACTAACACACCATCGGCACTCATAGTCATACAAAAAACAAAAATAAAATCCACAAAATCCATACAAAGACTATTTCCCGACTACAAACTTATTTTCAATAATACACATGCCCTAACACGATGCATATAACAAAGTAGACCACATACACCGGGCCGAGGGGGCCTCCTCACCTTCATATACAAAAATTACGCCTTTCCAGGCAATATTAAAAAAATCCCCACCCCAATGAACATACCCCCATACCTCCAAATTATGGAAATCTCCAATCACCCATTACAATCATAGCTAATCCACCACATAAACATGCCATCCCACCCCGAAGACATCAGACTCACCGAGGACATCAAAACTAACATCACCACCCATATCACCAACAATCCCAACTACAACCACATCTTATGTGGTGACTTCAATAGAGACGTTGCCCTCATAGGTAGACAAAACAGAAACCAACACACACCACCACAAATAATAGACCTACAATGGAAACAATTTACTGAAAATCTAAACTTCAATTATATTCCCACAAACACTACATACTCTAGACAAGGAGGATACAACTATAACAACTGGAGCCTAATTGATGGATTCTACGTCCATGCAACTAACCATACGACATTTACCTCCACAACAAATAATAACATTCATCTGAACTCTGATCACTCACCTATACAACTCCACATCCCAAACAACACATTTATAAACCGTACGCCGACCAACACAAATAATGACCACGTACGTATCCTCAACCCCATCCCACAAAACAACATAGAATTATTCAACACAAAATTCTTTGAGGAAAACTCACTACGCATTGACTCCCTAATAAACGAATTGGAATCTAATAACCATCTTTCCCAAACACAATGGCAAGAAGCCTGTCACACCCTAGATACACTCATCAACAACATATCCAATACAATTGAACAAACTTGCAAAGCCCAACCCATACCACAAATGACAAATCGAACATTACAACAAGGGGGATATTTACCCCGAAAACTATCTAAAACATGGAAACAACATCTAACCATTTACCACACCATACGGAAAATCATAAGAATCGTAAATAACAACCCCCAATGGCGAAACCACCCTATTCTCAACGAACTTCAAAACCTTTAACACACACAAATCTCTAACCCACCCCCCATACACCTACCTCACGACACATGGATAAATGACATAGCATTAATTGCAAAAAATGCCAACATACAAGCCCGAAAGATCACCACCAAACATACCCAAGAAAACATTCGAAAAGCCATTTCCAAATACAGACAACTATATGAAACTAGCCCCAAGAAAATAAACAGAAGAATATTCAAAAATATGGAGTCCCCACCATTAGACTGCATCATCGACCAATATAACAATATACTAACTAGCCCAGAAGATATTGCAAACGAAATATTTAACCAACAAACAAAAAACAACACACCTACGGTAAACACATGCAACTATCAACCGGACCACCACACTACATGCACATGCGCAGTACGACAATATCCATGGCATGACCTAGATGGATTCACTTTAGAAACAAGAGGAGACCCGGAAACCCCACTACACACATACTTTAAACAAGCTACATATGACACATGCCTACGTAACCTAGGAAATAGCAAAGCCCCCGGACCGGACCGCATACCAAACTCTATCCTAAAAAATATGCCCCCAAGGTTCCACAAACTACTAAACCTCTTCTTCTCCCAGTGCTACAAACAAAGACAAATCCCCGCTTCATGGAAAACAAGTGCAACGATCCTACTATACAAAAAAGGAGACCCATCCATGCTACCGAACCATAGACCCATCGCACTAGCCAATACCATCTATAAACTATTTACGAGCACATTCACATCAATACTATCATCATATGGCGAAAAACATAAAATACTGCATGATAGTCAAGAAGGATTCCGTACAAAAAGAAGCACCGCTAGACAAATCCAAACAATAATAGCCGCATTAGAAGATGCACGATTTACAAACCAAGACATATTTATATTGTATGTCGACTAATGCCTTCGGTTCTATTGACCACGCTAGACTTTTAGCCATAATGACGGACCTTGGATACCCCAAAGACGCCACCGCACTAGTGGGAAATATATACTCCGAATCCTCAACTTCCTACATAGGAGAACACTTTGGTAAAACTAAACCCATAGCCATCCAAAGGGGAACAATACAAGGAGATACCCTAAGCCCATATTTATTTATTATATTCCTAGAACCACTACTTAGATGGCTAGATAGAGGCAACAATGGATACACATTCGGGACATCACAAACCACCATCAACTCCACGGCATATGCCGACGACCTTGCGGCCATAACCAACAAAATCAACGCCATAAAAATACAACTCAACAAAATAGACAGGTACTGCAAATGGACAGGTATGGATGTAGGGGTCCCAAAATGTGCCATCACTGGATGCCCAAATAAATCAAAAACAAACCCCACCACATTCAAAGCCCTAATACAAACCTCTAACATTAATTACCGAAACCAACAAATACCCGTTCTACACCAAAACGAACCATACTCATATCCAGGAATAAGTCTCGTCCCCTCCCTAAAATGGAAAACCCAAATTCATGCCACCACCACAAAATTAATCAAACAATGCAAAGAACTAGTTGCTTGTCCGGCTACTATGAAACAAAAAATAAAAATGATCGACATAGTTTTAAGACCGGGCGTGGCATACAGCTTCTACGCGGTACCATACTCAATGCCCGCCATCAAAAAACTGGACCAAAAAATAACTACCACACAAAAAACCGTATGCGGCATGCCAAAATGTATGTCTAACATAATTACCCAACTACCACACAACCTCTTTGGACTAGAAGCCTTCTCACTAAAAAATGCATACCTTAGATGCATAGGAGAACAACTCCAGAACGCTCTAAATGACAGTGGCAGACTTGGAAAAATATACAAAGGCCTAACACATCACATCCTCGCACAATATGGGGGGGCAGAAAACATACCTAGAATAAAAAAGACAAATTGTACAAGATCACCAATAACACGTACCTTCTTCTTACTAAAAAACGTAGCAAAAATCCACCTAAAAAGCACTCTCTCCAACTTTCTTACAGAACCAACAACACTAGAAAAAGCCTGGACTCTTGAAACACAAAACCACAATACACTCAACACACAATTATCTCAAAAGTTATTACAAAAACTTCTAACAAAAAATATCTACAAACTAAAACAAATCTCCCTACCCAACGGAACACACATCATGAACAATGAAGAATTTAAAACCTACCACTTCACCCCATCAAAACTTATCAAAAGTGCCCTAAAAAGTGCACGACAACTCTTTTGTCACCCAATATATCCCCCCCCATCCAACACACATACCAATACACATACATACTCTCATACAATTAGAGACCCATTCATCACTATAAACAATGACATCACCCCAAGAAATATCACCACACAATCGATCCACCGTCCCCACTCCCACCCACACCACCCCCACCCCCCAAAACCACATCCTCAAAAATCCCACCATCTATCCCATTAACAACGTCATACACCACGAATACAAGGAAAAAATAGATAAAAACCAAATAGAAAACAATTACACTAGATATCTATGCCAATGGACTCACAATAACCACACTTACAACAAATGGCTCCCCCAAAGAAACCTCTTCCCAAGACACAACCAAAACACCATTTCACATAACACAAATATATTGACACAATATTATCAAAGAACTCAATACAAATTCTACACCGAAATTATCCAAGCTCACCACCCACAAAACCAACCCCAAGACACAAGGTCCGTCACCCCACCCACAATAATCCCCCTACTAAACATCTACACAACGGAATGCAACCCCGAAAAAGACACGCTTACCTCATCTAACACAATAAAAATTGACAAAGACCAAGCACACTTATACGAAGAAGATGGAAGGCATCTTTTTACCATCCCAATCACTAGGCTCACATGGTTGTGGAACCAATACAATACTAAACTACAAACCCCTACAAACATTGAACCAACAACCCAACCGTTCGAAACCGAAGTCATTTGGCTATACCAAAGATACAAATATAGATTACCAAACAACAACCCCCTTAAGCTTACACAATATACACTACCCATACCTATACTTAATTCACTAATCTCCACATTCAACATCCAACACTCATATTTCTCCTCTCCCGTCACATGCTCCACCAAACTCAACAAATTTTACTCCCCCTTTGAAAGAGATAAAATATTCGGATCACTAGGCAAAGCCTTTGACCACAAATGGATAGGTAATGGTATGGCCCACCCACACAATGAAGAAGAAACACAACAAGCTCTACATTGGGCCCGCCTCGCGGCCAAACATGACCCAAACCACACCTCCACCCTAATCATAACCCCAGACAAAAACTGGTACCAAAATTATAATCCACACTCAAGCCCCTTTCCCGATACACACATCATCACAATATTCGAAGCGGATTCAATAACATATGAAGAACCCACCATCCCACTAGATCTAAAAAAACCCAGAATTGAACCATCCACTCTACAAATAATATGCATCCACCACCAAAATCATACTCTAGGCACACAAGAACAACTAGAAGAACTCTCCTCCATAGCAAAGACTCTAAACATACACCGGATACTCACAAAATTGGCCCCACCAACGCCAATGCAAACACCTGTCAACAGAAGCAAAAAATGGTCAAAACTACACTACAATAACAATACACTAAACTACACCTTAACACCCCCACCCCTCCCGGAGTATCAAACCAACACCCCACCTAAATTTAACCCCGAGTAAAGCTACTATACTGATGGCTCCTTTAAACCGCCAGAACAAATTAGCCCAGGATCTTGGCGCAGAGAAAAACCCAGGTATGGAATACATAACGTTACAAAAGAAATCAAACTAGCCAAAAGACTACATGGACTGCAAAATATCCTCACAGCAGAACTAATGGCCATCCACAAAACACTAGAAATCGTCTCAACAAAATACAACAATGAACCGGTGCACATATTTACAGATTGCATTAACACACTATATTTATTAAACACCCAAATAACACATCCTACCCTCCATAATAGTCACCCCGACCGAATCATACTAGAATCAATGGTCCAAATGATACTAAAAAGAGAACAAATCACAACCCTCCACAAAGTCCGAGCCCATGCTAATATTGATGGCAATGAACAAGCGGATAAACTTGCAAAAGAAGGAAGAGAAAAATCACATAAAAATGCCAAAGACCCACATGAACACGCCCATGCCACCCCTTACTATTTCCAAAAAGAAGATTGGCCCTCCAAAGAAGACACCCCCGATAAAGGCCCGGTCAGATTCCTGAGCAAATACCTCAAAAAACAAGACCTTCATAACAATCTTGACACAATCACAGACAACTTTCCTAACATAGAAAAGTGGACTAACAACAATGACATAGACAATGAACTCTCTACAAATTTTTGGAAAAACCCCATCATCACCGATTCACAAATAACATGCCTTATCAAATTCCGTACCGGTCAATACATGGGAAACGCCCGTAAACAACTCTTCTTTGGAATAGAAAGATTTCCATCCATAACATGCCCCATATGCCCCTCAACGGACCCCGACACATGGCTACATGTTCTACTCAAATGCCAAAACCACCACATACACTCCCTAATTGTTAAAAGACATAACAAAGCGGTATGGGAAGTCCGAAAACTAATCACCTCCTACAATATATCGAGATGTTTTATACTAATGAACGCCGACACTTTGAATAACAATCCACAAGAAAATACGGTCCCCCCGTGGCTACTCCCATGCTCATGTACGACCCAAAGATGTCATTGCAACGCTAGGCTCAAACCGGACATACTCTGTGTCAAAGGTTTACCATATAATGATCCACCACCCGATAATGTCAACCAAGACTACACCATTCAATTCATTGAATTCACATATTGCAACGATAGATTTTCCCCGGAAACAATCCAAAACAAAATAGACAAATACCAACCCCTTATTGACGACATCATCGCCCTCGGATGGAATGTCGACCCCCTTATGGTAATCACATCCGGCGCTCGGGCCACCACCTTTATCCCGTCTATGAAAACTCTAGAAGACACCTTCAAGATATCCATTGAAACAATTAAAACATCCTTTAGAAACATTAACACCATAGCTATCCAACATGCCATGTCCATTCTTCTACATAAACGCAAAATTGAAAACAACCAAGCCCTCCCCGATACACAGGACCCCCCCTAAATTCTCCCCCCGCCTTGATTTTCATGACTAGTTGGTTCTAAGGTTGTTGACTACTTGCCTGGTTTGTGGTTGGTTCGTTGGCTAGTTGCTTGGTTTGTGATTCGTTGGTTGGTTGGTTGACTTGTGGTTCTTTGGTTTCTTGTTACATAGTGTCTACCCTCGAGAGAGGGAAGTAGTTCCAGCTCACTAATTCCTTGTCATGTGGGCATGGTCTTAGTAGTGGAACGAACAGACACTTTATTCACGCCGGCCTCCTTCGGAGACCGGCGTTCTTCTTCTTCTTCTTCATCTTCTTCTTCTACTGTACATTAAGTTCTCAATTTGAATACCTTGTTGATATTCATGTGTGATTTTGATTACTATTATCTTACAACAAATTACAACTAAAGTAATTTATATAATACTTGTATAAAATATATAACTATATAAAAGTGATATTATCAAAATATTTAAATAATAAGATTATTCGACATTATAAATTAATTATACTTTCATATATTCTACTATTGGACATTTTAATGTTGTATTTCTTTTTGTCTCATATAATAATTGGAGAAGGGTTGAGGATTTGAGGCCACTTCAGCTTCTCAAAAAAACTTGGTTAAATCTAAATTGAAGTTGAAGCAATTTTTGAAGTTGAAGTAATCCTTCATAATTTCATATTTGTCATATTTTTCTAAGATTTACCATATTTTTCTACGTTCTCCTGTTGGAAATAATAGGTAAGTACTTGGTCCTTTGATTACGTGGGGGATGGAGATGGAGATGGAGATGGAGATGGAGATGGAGATGGAGATGGAGATAGAGATGGAGATGGAGATGGAGATGGAGATGGAGATGGGGATGGGGATGGGGATGGCGATGGGAGAACGGGATCATGGGGATGGGGATGGGAATGGGGATGGCGATGGGGGAACGAGGACATGGAGATAAGGGGATGGAAATGGCGACGGGGATGGGGACGGTTTAAGCAAGAAAGTTGTTAAGTTGGCTCATTGGGACAACAAATTAGTATTATAGTTTGATACTATTTTCCTTGGGTCAAAGCTTCTCATAGCATAGCTGCTTGTTATTTTTCTATGCATTTTAAATTCATAAACCTCAAAACTAGAACCTTAAAAGAACAATATCTCAAAGAAACTAGTCTAGAGCACAAATTCTGACAATCACTGTGGGACTCAAATCCACAATCTCCCGCTTCGGAGGCAAGCACGTTGTCCATTAAGCCAAGCGATAAAAAATTTCTTTCTTTTGAAAATTCCGCTTAAGAATCTTTGAGTCTTATAGCCAAGAATGCAATGCACATGACCCTATTTTATAGTTTCATGAGGCACTCAGTGTTCTTTGTGAGCAAGGCTCTTTATTGGCGATTTGGAGCCAAATGACGAATTTTTTCCAAAAAGGGAATATTCCTTTTTAATGGGAAAATTATGATTATACATTGCAAAATTGCAATGATGGCCATTTCCATATTGCCATATTGTTACTACTGAACAATAGGGACTCCATCGTGTCGGCCTAAGATGTACAAATCTATGTATATGGAAATGGATTCTCCATAAAAGATATTTGTGGAGAAAATTTGATTTTGAATGGATTCAGGAGAAACTTTGTGTCGCCACATGTGTGGTCTTCAAACAAATTGTGTAGCCACTCTGGCTAAAACCGTGAAACAAACAGAAAGCCGTGGAAGTTCTCAGGGTTTAAGGTTTTATGAGCTTCATCACTACTTTCTAAGAGCATCTCCACCTCGCACCGCAAACCGCCAAACTGGCGGTGCGGGGTGGGTAGGGTGCCCACACCGCATGCCCCAAAACGAGGCATCGATGCAAGGTTTTGTAGATTTGGGGAGGTCGGAACGGGGAACTGGAGTTGGGCACCCAGCTCCCCGGGGTTTACAGTTTCGGATCCCCCACTCCCTACATGCTATGTGGCATGCCGGAAGTGGAGCGGTCGGAATTTTTTATTTTTAAATAAAAAAATTATGACCGTTGCTAGCTAGCTGTCGGTCAGCTGCAGCTGGATGCGGGGAAGGGAGGATAACTCCTCCCCCGTCTCCCTTGGCCCACATCAAAATCTCCCCCTGGCGTGGGAGTTCCCCGCCAGGGGTGGAGATGCTCTAACTCTTTCTTTTTGTTCGGCTTCATGTCCTGAGGGTTGTGCTCAAGCGTTTAGGATCAGGGGTTTATGGTTACTTGGCAACCATTCCTGTCTGTTTGTCCCTGAGGGATTTTAGGCTTGAGTATTTCAGGTGTATGGACACTGTATTTGGTCCGCGAGCTTAAGCGATGGTGGCCTTGATGGCCCGACTTCGCGGCCAGGGCAATCCCCGCGCGCAGTGGCTTCGCTGTGTGGCTTCGTCGTGGATTTGGCAGGAGAATTATGCCACTCGGAGCATGCCCACCAAGTCTCGAGGCGCATGGGAGGTGAGTTCTGGTAGTTTGTGCTCTGGAGTTCTAGTAGAGGGAATTGGGTGATGGGAGAGCGGTTGGTGGGAACTGGGTGATATTTAAGGATTTGGTATTACTTGGGTGATGGTAGAGGGCTTGATGGGAACTGGGTGCTACTCGGGTTTGTTATTACTTGGGTGATGGTTTAGGGTTCACCAGACAACGCTGGTGGTTTCTGCTCTAGAATTAGCAGCAGAGTGAAGGAATGTCTGGTTGCTTATTGAGTTCATGGTTTTGATGGGTATTGGGAAATATTTTTGGAATTGCGCGATGATTTGGGTCTAAATTGCAATTTCTTCGATGATGGGAGTTTTTTTATGGTTCAGGAATTGAAGGTAATTGTGTGGTAGTTTAGGTTTTGATGGGAGCTCGAGTTCAGGGTGTAGGATTCGACGGAACTGGACGATTATTTAGGTTATAACGTCAATTGGGTTTAGGGTTTAGGATTTAACGTCAACTGGGTTTCACTGGGTTTAGGGTTTAGGATTTGATGGAGAATTGAGTGATGGCTGGAGAATGGGTTTAGAGTCTGATGTTCATCCCATCCCCCAGAAATGCGGGAGGAGAGGTGACACGGAGAAGGAGGACTACGGGTACGTGTGGGACGACCACGAGATGGGGTACGGCCGCGAGGGGGACGACCTCCCCCACTTCACCAACAAGAATGCCCGGGGCGCCCCGAAGAAGGAGAAGAAGAAATACGGCAAAGAAGTCGTTCAAGCTGCGCACGGAGAAGTGTCTGCGCCCCTTCAGCCTGGACGTGTTTCTATCACGCAAGTACATCCATGCCAGCGTGATGCACCGCGTCACCAGCAAGGTGGTGGCGGTGGTGAGCACCAACGCCAAGGAGTTTCGAAACAATCTCAAGTCGTACAAGGACTTCATGGCGTGCAAGGTGGTCGGCCAGACCCTGGCGGAGCGCGCCAAGGAGGCCGACGTGTTCACGGTGGTGTACGAGCCGCGCAAGGGCGAGAAGTTCGAGGGGAGATTGGCAGCTGTGGTGCACACCATCGAGGATCATGGCATCAACGTCGACATGGAATAGGATTAGAGGGCCATCATCCTCATTATACCAGGTTGAATTCAAGCTCAGTCTTCCTAATCCTGATCATGAGATTATGGTCACTCCCTATATGGAAAGGCTGGTAAGATGAGCGAGGAGTTCAGCAATTTGGAGAGAGGTGTACAAATTGGCTTCGTCATGTGCAGATCTGGCGTAGGTTTGGAGTTTTCAAGTGACGGTGAATAATAGCAAAGTTGTCCCGTGTCAAGTGATAGGACTTGCGAGCGGGGTGTCTAAATCCTATATCCGAAATCCTATTGGCTGGTCTGCACACTCAGTACAGATGTATTATCCCTTCAAGGTCAGGGCGACCAAATTTCCAATGATGAAAGAATATAAAATGCTCCCACGTGATGATGAAACGTTACTTTCATCCAACTTTTTCAACTTTTTCAAACTCAACTTTCATCAATGAGTGCATGTACCACATGCACTGTAGATATCCTTCATAGGGTGTAATTTTTTCTCTAAACAAGAAAATGTTTGTGACATGGAACTCAACATAGTGTATTTTAGAAACTTCTAGCTTTAGCTCAAAATCTAAAGTTGAGTCATTAAAATGATATTTTTTGAAATTGAGTCCAGCTAATGAAATAAATTTTATCAAATATAGTTTCCAATCCAATTTGAAAATTTGAAAAGTACATAAAATTGAGTAAGTTATTGCAATTTGAACTTTGGGCCTATTACCATGGATGGCCAATTTTCTAATTTTAGGTGAACACGGAAGTTTCATCTACACCACAAGTTTTAGTATGATAGTGTATAGTCTCCTCCACAAAGTAAGGTAACTCCCATGGATCAGCTCACACGTGTTACACAATTGATTTGATTGAATATCCAAATTAGGAGGGTGATTCAGCCAAGATAAATTGCAATTATATATTTGTAGTATTTGAGAATGCATTTATGAGCCGTCAGTGGCTTTTAGACTAGCGATTCCATATGTTACATCAATTTGAGTACCATGTGATTTGTGAAGCTTTTTGAAGCAATGCAGATATTTTTGAGAATAGGGAGCTCTGTGAGTACCTAAGTCGCTCAATTTTGGTTGCAATGTCATGAAGTTGAGTAGTTGTGATGATCTGTGAGTTGAGAAGGTCACTCATACCTAAAAGGTTTTGCTACAAAATTTGATTTCTTGTAATGATGTAGTTGTTGGTTTAGTAGCTCATAGAATTGTTGTGTCTGTCATTTAGCAAGTCAATTTTCACTCTCCCTCATTAGTACCATGACAAGTTACTTCTTATCAGTAGAAGAGCAGAGTTTTGTTGTAGGAATGAACACAGCTGGAGCATCTCTAAGTGAAATTGCAAAAGTAGTTGAAAAATTTAAAAAGAGCATTTCATTATTCCTCAAGAGATATCGAGAGCGAGGTTCAGTACAAATAGCAAAAAGATCCGGACGTCCAAAAAAACTACGGGAGATTGATTGACAAGTTCTCAAATATGAGATTGTCAAGAATTGTAGAATACCTCTTGCTGAACTTGCTAGTAGCTTGCTCATTTCTATGAGTATGAATACCATACGAAAAGAAGTGCATGACCTTGGATTTGGCAATCGAATTGCCAAGAAGAAACCTTTCTTGAATAAAAGACAAGAAATTGAGGTTAGCCTTTGCAAAAGAGCATAAACATTGGACGGTGGAACAATGGAAGTTGGTTATTTGGAGTGATGAGTCGTCATTTGAGATCGGTGCTTATTCACGTCAAACTCGAGTATGGCGGATTACTTCACAAAAATTTCATTCACAATGTTTAGCACCAACATTCAAGTCTAAAAGGATGTCAATCATGGTTTGGGGTGCTTTTACTGCAATTAGTAAGTGTTTTTTTATTTTAATTCCATTTAGACAACGCATTGCTATGGACTTTGTATAGATTGTATGTGAGCAAGGATTATTGCCCTACTTCTACCACCATGCTAACCATGAAGAATTAGTATTTATGTTGGATGGTGCACCAACACATACAACGAGAGTGACAAAAAATTTGCATCAAAGATATTGGTTTAAAGATGCTCAATTGGCCTCCAAATTCTCCTAACTTTAACCCTCTAGAAAACATGTGGATGATTTGTAAAGATAGGGTTCAGAAGATGAAAAGACCAAAAAACAAAGAGCAAATGTGGAATGCAATGCAAGCAGCTTGGGAAAGCATACCAATGGAGATGTTAGACAAGTTAGTTGCAAGCATGCCAAAACGGATACAAGCTGTTATTGATGCCAGAGGAGGTAGCATACAGTGGTAGTAGTAGTTGTTGATCAATCCAATTTTCAGGTTTGAAATGATTACAAAAGATTTGTATTTTTTAAGCAAGAAGCTTCTACATGTATAAAATTAACTATTTATGGAAAAAAATTCTATATTTGATGTGTACATAAGGTAGCATTAGTCAAGTTTTCTTGTTGGTCTCTTCCTGTGTGTGAGAAACAACAAGCGGTTACCTTACTTTGTGGAGGGGACAGTACACCTTCAGTGAAAATATCATATTTTTTACGCAAAATTTGTATATGATATGAATATTCTTTAATTTTCTTCAGAAAATCACAATGATTTGAATTTTCACAAAAAAATCTTGTGTTTATTGTGACATGAACAAAACGTGTGGTGTCATCTTTGAAAAATGAAATAAAAACATTTCGACTTGAAAGATGGAGCTATGACCGTGGCATCAATCCGGAATTTCATTCTAATATGTGCTCTAATTCTTCATCAAATATAAGCGGAAATATTTTTATTTCATTTTTCGGAGATGACACCGCAAGTTTTGTTCATGTCACAAAAAACACAAGATATTTTTGTGAAAATTCCAATTATTGTGATTTTTTGAAGAAAAATTGAAGAATATTCATATCATATACAAATTTTGCGTAAAAAATATGATAATTTCACTGAAGGTGTACATTATAGTGCTAAATTTTGTGGTGTAGATGAAACTTCCTTGTTCAGCTAAAATTAGAAAATTGGTCATCCATGGTAACAAGCCCAAAGTTCAAATTGCGATAACTTCCTCAATTTTATGTACTTTTTAAATCTTCAAATTGGATTGGAAACTAGATTTGATAAACTTCATTTCAGTAGTTGGATTCAATTTCAAAAAATATCATTTTAATGACTCAAATTCAGATTTAGAACTACAGCTAGAAGTTTCTAAAATACACTACGTTGAGTTCCATGTCACAAACAGTTTCTTGTTTAGAGAAAAAGTTACTCGTTTTATGAAGGAAATCTATAGTGCATGTGGTACATGCACTCAATGATAACACCTTCGCAAAAACTTGGATGAAAGTAATGTTTAATCATCACGCGGGAGCATTTTACACTCTTTCATCAACCAGATTTTGGTCGCCTCGATGTTTAAACGTTAATGCGTTAGATGAGCGAGAGAATGTAGAGTGTTTCAGGACGTTGTGTAGGGAAGGTGTAGCGTATTAACCCCTAAAGGACCAGAGTTTCCTTCGGTGGGATTTCTAATTTTGGGCAGGTTTCTAAAATTCGAAAAAAAATCCTTTTTCTCTGAAATTTGTATTCTAGATTGCCTCTGATAAGAGCTTCGTGGACATATTTTTATTTTATTTTTTGGATTTGTGGTTTGAAAGTTAGTACCACTTAAAGTCAAAAGTGGGGACACCGGGCACCTCCAAAATTTTTGACAAAAGTTTCTATTGACATTGAGATTTTCCACACATATAAAGAATATTTCCTTTTTTAGGAAATTTTCAAAAAAAAAACTTGTCTTTAGTGTAAAAAGGCATTTTATTCCAAGTCAAACATTTTCACACATTGTCGGGCAACGGGGGAAAAAAACTTCATCATTTCTACATAAAACCTAGAGATCTTCATATTTTTCACTTTTTATTTTTTCAACAACAATATGTGGTGAAAACCTTCTAATTGACCGTTTGGATTATCATTTGAATACATAAGTAGTTCACAAAAAAATAAAACGTGAAATGGCAATTTTTGAACTTCCACTTCTTGCACACTTGTTTTGAATATGCTACACCACTTTTTTACCTCTAAAAATTGGTGTGTTGGGAAATAACATCATGCTTAAGACAATGGTAAAAGACTTAGACCTTGTACAATGCAAAAATTTGATACAAAGTGAAGTCAAAGTCTGCTTATCTACTCAACGCAGGGAAGAAAATGAACCATTGTTTTTACTTTAAACACTAAAATCTATCGATCTGTGCAGTGGATTGCAACAAAATTTTATGGCATGTTTATATAGAATTCTATTTTAAGATCTTATGGTTGAAAATCCGAAATTTACTTTAAAATGTGATTTTCATGTCTCTTTTTGGCAGTGGCAATTTTGGACTAGTTTTAGAGCGAAAGTGGTCGTGGTCCTTTAGAGCATCCGCACCGGCTCTCGCCAAGCCGGGCTTTGATCGGCAGAGTTGGCAAGGCCCGCAGTTGAAGCGGAGTGGCTCCGACCTATGGACCCGCAGCGAGCCACGGTAAAAATCCACGCGCCATCCACTATTTGCGACGTTGTGGAAAAAGTATTCTAAAAATACGAATCACATCACAAAAAACAAAAGTAAAAAACGAATCTAAACCCTAAACGTGCCTCAAAATCCGGTCCAACAACCGTGTCTAGACTCTCTGCGTTGAAGAGCGTTCTCTAGTTTTTATGGAGCCCGGAACCCCCTAAACCCGGTCCTGCGCGCCAATGCGGGACGGTGGAGGCTCCGGCCCCGTCAAAAGTGCTCCGGTCCCGGCTTGGAGAGAGCCGGTGCGGATGCTTTTAGGGGTTAAGAGTGTTCTCTGGCTCGCTATAGTGGTTTTCAACTGTTGGCGATGCTCTAAGGATGCCCTAAGAGCTCAAGTTAGAAGTATTGTTTGCCACAAATCTCAGGTCAAGTTGTACCATAAATCTCAGCCGCCTTTAAGCTAAGAATTATGCATAAATTGTATGGCGCCGTCGCAAAAAGTGCAAGTCCAGTCAGGTGATGTCCCACCAGAGCACAACACAATCCTATCCTCAACCCCATGAGGATAACACTATTCTGTAGACTATAGTAACTTTTCCCCCCTCAGTCACTTCACTCACTATCCTCCACACGCTAGCCAAAGAGAATTGACCCTCTCGCTCGTCCTTACCCGAAGTGGGCCCGTCTTAACTGCATTGGGTCATTTTTCTGGCCCTCTTATTTTGGGGGGTCTAGAGGCTTTTTTTGGATTTTTTTGGGACAATTATGGGGCCTATGGCTGTTGTTCACAGTGAAGGATCCTCTCTTGCTATAAAGAGGGCCCCATCCAAAAACAAAATAGGGGCCAGGTTTGGCCCCACCACCTCGGGCCCCCTTGGATAAGGATGAGCGAGGGGGTCAATTCTCCCTGACCCCACACGCTTTGGAACGTGGAAGTAAATCCTCCTTTGGCCATGAAACATCGCATATTTCTAATTACTTTTTCAAAATATCTTCAAATATACAAGTAAACTTATGTATCTCCTAGCGTGCTTCAGAAGCAAAAGATCAGAGCAGTCCTTTGAGTGCAGACACCAAATATAATGTCCTTTTTAATAATGTCCAGCTGTACTTTTTTTACACCTTTTTTCCCTCAGTACGTAAAGTACAATTGCACCTTTTTAATTGGTGCATCATGCACATTTGCCTCTTGTAGACGGCCACAACACTAAAATTTATGTTTAGTGTAGTATACACTAAATGCGAACGCATACACCAATTGCAAACGAGGCATTTAGTGTAGTGACATAACCGTACACTAAATGCCAACTACTACACTATTCGTCAATTCTATTAAGAGTTGGACATAATTTTTTTCACTTGTGCACATTTAGTGTATCAACAATAGAAGTATAAAAAAAAGGTACAACAGTCAAGGGCTGAAAAGAGGTCCAGCAGTCGAGGGCTGCCAGAGAATCTTATTAGCAACTTTCAAATGGCCATAACTCATTCAATTTTTATCCGAAGTGGGCGTGTGAGGTGTTTTTTGGCATCTACAGAAAATGTAGATGCAAAAAAACACCTTGTATGCTTAATTTGCATAGAAAAACTTCTTGAATGCTTGGAAGCTTTTGAGTGTTGATAATTCCGAAAACCTTTTTTGCGACCTTCTCATGTGAAATTTCAAAACAAGTAATATTATTTTCTTTAATATTGTCGAAATAGATATCTTGTCCTCAGAGAAAATTAATATTTTAAGCCATGTCAAACACTTTATCACATTGTGGGTCATGGTACTAGAAAACTTCTTATTCTCCGCATAAAACTTAGAGAATTTCAAGTTTATCACTTTGTACTTTTCTACTACAAGATGTGATGCAAACCTTTAAATTGATTGTATGGATTTTCATTGTAAAAAATATGAAGTTCACAAATTAATAAAAATGTGATTTGACAATGTTTGAATCTCTATTCCTTGTACAATTGTTTGAATATGCTACACCTCATTTATTTTTCTAAGAATTGGTGAAAAAGGAGTTAATATCATGATTGACATGATGGCAATGAATTTAGACTTCGTGTAGAGAATTTTTTTCATGAAATAAAGTCAAAGTCTATTGATCATCATAACGCTAGAAAGGGAATGAAGTATTTTTCTACTTCATTAACATAATCTTTCAATCCGTACGGTGAAAGTTGATGAGTATTTGTAAGCAAGTTAACTAATATAGTTTAAGTAAGACCCTAGGGTTGAAATATGAAGTAAGAATTATTTTTGGCTTTTTTTACTCTTATAATAGAATCAACAATTGTGAATTGTATTTGGTTTAAAATTGATAAGAAAATTGGGGGGGTTAGATAAAAGAAACATGTGCAACAAATACATTGGAAAAATATAAGAACTTATATATAGGTGGATAGGGAAGTAAATCACAACCTAATAAATAAAAACATAACATAGTTTAATTTGCCTACGACAAATTTGGCACTTCTAGTCCATCAAAGTATGGACGATGCTTTGCAATGATATCTTGCAAGTGCGGAAACAATTGGTTAGGAGTCCAAGTGCCATCTAATGCTAATGCTAAGCCGCATCTTATCAAAGATTTCCTAGCGTATGATATGTGATCACAATCGACCTCGCGATTAACATCTTCAACCGAATCCGCCGCAAATTGAAGAAAAAAATGCTTACCGGGATTAGAAAGTTTGCCCGACCATTGGCCGTCGTCGCGAGCATTATTTTGCCAAACGCCTTGTTGAATTAACTCGGTTTTCTTGAGCTCCCATCGTTTGGTCCAAGCGTCCTTGATCTTTGAAATTATAAACGTGTTGGCCGGTTGACATAGGTGGGTTGCGCACGGGGGTAAGTATTTCAAAACGGTTCTTTTTTGTGCTAAAACGGCCGCTAATGTAGGGGTTAAATTGTGCCCCGTACAGTTGTCCACCCAAATGAATTTGATGCAGTTGTGTGGGTCCGCTTGGTATACCCTAGGTTCTTCAAAGTACTGTGAAAATATACTTTGATCCATCCAACCCTTTGGTCCCGTTCGGTAAGAAACTCTGGGGATGTTGTCATCTAAACCCCAGATAGGATAATTCCTATTTTCATTGCTGAAAATAAGCATGGGAGGTTCTTTGATTGATCTACGCCCCCCTGAAATACGTACAACCATAGTTATTGCTTCTCCGCCGGCTACAACATCCGCGTATTTAACTGAAATGTCCCCCCGAAATCCTAGAGCTCGTCCGTTGTCCATGTTAATTGTAAAGTGGGTTTCATCTAGGTTTTCAATTAGAATTTCATCAAAAACACCCGATTGAAATCCGTGTTGTAAAGTTCCTGAATGATGTGCAGTGTTTTTTTCGATTTGCGCTTCTTTTTCCGGGCTACAACTCAAACGGCCCCGTTGAGATAGTAAAACAATGCTATTAACATCTATGAATTGTTGAATCCACGACGATGTCAATTTATCCGTTAATAGCCGTCCATCCTTTGGATCTCTAGATTGGACTGTATAAGGTGAGTCTAATCCTAAGAGAAGTGATTGGCCGAGTTCAAGAAGAAGGGTTGAAGAAAATTTAACTCCGGCACGTTTATATGCCTCAAAATTTTATAGGAGACGCGGGTAGAGCCATTGGACCCACTCCGACCGTCGTGGGCCCGGCCTGCTGGCCGCTTTGCTAAGAACTTTCTTTCGTTTGCCAAAATTACTCCTATTGCATGATAAGGTTACGGGTTGAATGGGCTGATCAGTGGATAAGAGAGTGTCTCGTAACGCCCACAAACGGGTGGCGCGGACGAGGTTTGTGGCGTGCTGAGCTCTAAATTGCTCTGGAAATGCCTCGACCGTCCGGCTATACAATCCGCGGCTGCCTCGAATTTCACGGTCTTCCACCATCCAGGCGACAACTGTCTTGCTAGTGAGTATAGTGGAGACTTGTTGTAGGGCGCGTGGACGTCGGTCGCTGGCAACGGGGTCCATCCCTACGAATGAAAGCATGCGTTCTCGTTAAGGATTCCTACTGGACGTTTGGATGAGCTATGAATCTCATCCAATGGCGGCCATGTGCTTGTCCCATAATTTTTGGCACGGTTGTATCCGCCACCCTACACCATGGGAGTATAAGCCCCCCCGTCCAGAGAATGAGAAAGAAGAAAAAAAAGTTTTGTGGGAGAAAATACCTGGCTGAGGATAAACTGAATTTGTATGGCGAGGATAAGCTGAAGTTGTCATGAGCGATGATGAGCTGCAAAGAGCAACAAATTTAGCCCACTAATCTGCCCATTCTCTTACCCACTGATTTAGTCCATTCTCTTATCCACTGATCAACCCATTCTCTTACCCACTGTCAGTATTTATGAGGATAATCTGAAGTGCAAAGATTCTAGTAAACTCATGAGTGGCGAGGTTTTCTCTCCTCATGCACTTCATGAGCATTCATGACAGCTCATTAAACTCATCAAATGCACTTCATGCACCTCTTTTTCAAAGGTCTCATTTAAGTCACCATAGAAAAGAAACACAACACAAACAAAAAACTCATCTCAAACAGAAAACTCACCAGAAACAACCAATGACATGATGGGGGAGTTCAAGGGTAGAAGATGCAAGCATGGGGATGATATAGGTATGAGGATGGCAAATGGGGAGAGTAAAGACATGACGGCCGTTAGGGGATTGATTGGAGTTTACATTTATGACATTGGTGACTTACACTATTTTATTGGAGTTAGGTGGTTGATTGGGGTTTCATTAATGGCATCGATGGCTTACACTATTTTATTGGGATTAGGCCGTTGATTGGGGTTAAATTAATGGCATTGGTGGCTTACACTATTTGTCAACTCATTTACAAATAGTGTACTAGGGTAAGTACACTATTCGTAACACTACACTAAACATAAATTTTAGTGTAGACATCTACACTAAACATCGCATTTAGTGTCGTCTACACTAAATACGAATCTTTACACTAAATGTAAGAATCACAATTAGTGTAATGACACAACATTATACTAAATGTGAAACATTACACTTTATGTGAATGGTAGTAAAAATGGGATTTTTTTTTTACTTGTGCACAATTAGTGTATGAAAAAGCTTGCGGCAGTGAATGAAAAACAACACTATTCAAAGGAGCATAAGTCACTCAAAGGATCAGAATTACAGTCAAGAATGCTAGAATGTGAGCAGTGAGCAGTAAACAGTGAGCGGTGAGCAGTGAGTAGTAAGCAATCTATTTTTTTCAGTTGGGCACCCTATAACCACAGATTTGGGGTGATTACAAGAAACAATTTTACATTGTGACCTATTTCTATGGTATGAAAAAAGATCAAAATGGGAGAAAGTTGGATTAAAAAACCCCGAAATAAACTATTTGGAGGATATTTGGATGAATGTAGATAGATGAATGTAGATGAATGATTTCTCAACTTATAGTTAAAAAAAAAATAGCAACTTCTAAAATAGTAGTAAAAAAAAGAAAAAAAAGAAAAAAAAAACCAACTGAGGGGCTCCTCGGTACCGAAGAGGGCCTTGAGGGTGAAACAAAAAAAAACAAAAAAAACAAAAAAAACAAAAAAACCAGCCGAAGGGTTCCTCGGTACCGAGGAGGGCCAATGAGGGCGAAACCAAAAAAAAAACAAAAAAACAAAAAAAAAAAAAACAAAAAAACCAAAAAACCAGCCAAAGGGCTCCTCGGTACCGAGGAGGGTCATGAGGGCGAAACCAAAAATAAATAAATAAATAAAAAATAAAAAGTAAAAATTCAAAAAAATAGCTGAGGGGCTCCTTAGTACCGAGAAGTGCCCTCAGGGCGAAACCAAAAAAAAAAAAAAAAACGGCTGAGGGGCTCCTCGATACCGAGGAGTGCCTTGAGGCCGAAACCAAGGGAAACAAAAAAAAGAATACAAAAATCAATTAAAATTAAAATTATGATTATCGCCCATTAAGAAAAATTCTCCTTAAGGGGTTATTCAAATTGCCCATTTGGCACTTCAAACTTCTTCGTATATTTGAATACAAAAATTCTTGCTTTCACTACAATGTTACATAGTTTTACAATTCTTGTTTCCACTACAATTTGAGTGAGGGGAAAAATGGCACCTTGGTACCAAAGTGCCCACTTGGCACTCCAAATTTTTATGAAATTTTGAACACTAAAATTCTTGCTTCCACTATAACTTTACATAGTTTGAATGAGGGGAAAAATGGCACCTCGGTAACGAAGTGCCCATTTGGCACTCCAAACTTTTATGTAATTTTGAATACTAAAATTCTTGCTTCCACTATAATCTTCATCGCAGTGGAGCATTAGGCCAACGCAAAGTGAGGGTGAATTGCAAACACTTGTATTATATATAGAGATTCTTGTGCAAGGCAAACCTGGAAGACAACAAGAAAATACATGCACCAAGTCTTAGTTTCAATGAAGTACAGCTCCTACTCCGCAATAGTAATCTCTAAGTTTTCCTTGTTTTGGTCATAGTAGTTATGGCAAGTTATTGCCTCATTTATAGTTTAACTTTGAAACTACACAAAACTTTGGAGGGCCAAAATGGCTCCTTGGTACCGAGGAACCCTTTTGGGTTTCACAAAAAACTTGTGAAGTGCAACGATTCTCACTTGTAGAAACAATAGAATTTGTTGAGGAAAAATATTTTGAAACATGTTTTACCTGTTGTTGGGAACGGGAAAAAAAATCAAAAAAATTAGACAAAAAAATAAAGAAATAAATGGGCCTAGTAGGCTCTTTGGCACAGAAGAACCTCTTTTGACTTCTTTAAAATCTTGTAGTTTAGTGATTCATCTTCACTCTTGAAAGGTATATTTTTTTTTGCGGCATAAATTATGAAGCACTGTAAACTAACATAATTTTTTTTTCCCATTAAATTTCATGTTGCTCATAGAGAAATTTTCGTAAAACTAGATGAGATTTTGAATGGATGCCCTAAACTTCATTCATCCATAAACTCTGTCCATCCATGAAATATATCATCCAAACTTATTCATCCATTTAATGACGAGAATAGTCAACTCCGTATTAAATTTTGGTTAGGTTTTTCCCTAAAATTCAACATTTATTTTTATATGAAGCAATTTCATAGCCCATTTGTAAGTGAAAAATCACAGAAGACATTTGTAAACCACGGTAATAGGTTGCAAAAATTTACTTTTTAAAGAAAATTCCAAATATCATTTATAGAAAATTCCTATAATTAGAATATTCATATCCATTTTTATCCTCCCTCCTCACTGCTCACTGCTCACCTCTCACCGCTCACCGCTCACTGCTCACATCCTAGCTTCGTTGGAATTTCAGTCATGAGATGTTTTTTGACATCTACATTTTCTGTAGATGTCAAAAAACATCTCATATGTTTAACTTGAAGAAAATCTGAGTAAGTTATGGGCATTGAAAGATTATAGGTAGGATTTCAATGAAGAGAATAAAGGCATGATGGCCGGTAGGCGATTGATTGGGGGTAGGGAGAGGTGGGAAATAAGAAAAGTCAACATAGAGAATAAATACATGACGGCTAGTAGGCGGTTGATTGAGGCATCATTAACCCCTAAAGGACCATGACCACTTTTGCTCTAAAACCAGTCCAAAACTGCCACGGCAAAAAAAGAGATATGAAAATCACATTGTAAAGTAAATTTCGGATTTCCAACCGTAAGATCTTAAAATAGAATTATATATAAACATGCCTTAAAATTTTGGTTGCAATCCACCGCACAGATTGATAGATTTTAGTGTTTATTGTCAAAACAATGGTTCATTTTCTTCCCTTCGTTGAGTAGATCAACAGACTTTGACTTCACTTTGTATCAAATTTTTGCATTGTACAAGGTCTAAGTCTTTTACCATTGTCTTAAGCATGATGTTATTTCCCAACACACCAATTTTTAGAGGTAAAAAAGGGGTGTAGCATATTCAAAACAAGTGTGCAAGGAGTGGAAGTTCAAAAATTGCCATTTCGCGTTTTATTTTTTTGTGAACTACGTATGTATTCAAATGATAATCCAAACGGTCAATAAGAAGGTTTTCACCACATATTGTTGTTGAAAAAATAAAAAAGTGAAATGTATGAAGATCTCTAGGTTTTATGTAGAAATGATGAAGTTTTTTTCCCCCGTTGCCCGACAATGTGTGAAAATGTTTGACTTGGAATAAAATGCCTTTTACACAAAAGACAAGATTTTTTTTTGAAAATTTCCAATAAAGGAAATATTCTTTATATGTGTGAAAAATCTCAATGTCAATAGAAACTTTTGTCAAAAATTTTGGAGGTGCCCGGTGTCCCCACTTTTGACTTTAAGTGGTACTAACTTTCAAACCACAAATCCAAAAAAATAAAATAAAAATATGTCCACAAAGCTCTTATCAGAGGCAATCTAGAATACAAATTTCAGAGAAAAAAGATTTTTTTTCGAATTTTAGGAACCTACCCAAAATCAGAAATCCACCCTAAGGAGACTCTGGTTCTTTAGGGGTTAATGATGTTGGCCGCCAACACTAGTTGTCAACAAGTTTGCAAATGGTGTAGTAGGATAATTACACTATTTGTGTGACTACACTTAATGCGATGTTTAGTGTAGTGCCTACAACTGAGTGCGCATATTTGGGAGGGGGCTCATCATTTTTTAGTGATATGATTTAGTATTACAATTTCATCTTATATTTTCCCAAAATAATTCAAATCGTTTTTGAATTTTCAAAGTAGGTTACCATGTTTACCCCATAAGTAAGTAAGGGGGTCATGACCAATAGCAAATGTGGGAATGGGGGTGGATATAGCCCAGGGCGAATTGACCCCCTCATTCGTACTTATCCGAGGCGGGCCCCGTCTTAATTGCATGGGGTCGTTTTACTGGCCCTCTTATTTTGGGGGTCTAGAGGCCTTTTTGGGATTTTTTTGGATAAATTTGGGGCCCAAGGCCAATGTTTAATGTGGGAAATCCTCCCTTTCTATAAATAGGAGCCCATCCAAAAACAAAATAGGGGCCAAATTTGGCCCCACCACCTTGTGGCCCCTCGGGTAAGTACGAACGAGGGGTCAATTCGCCCTGAGCGGTGGATATGGGGCGAAATAGGACCATTTCTAGATTGTCGGTAATTGGATAGGGTTGGCAAATGGGCTGGGTTGCCTTTTGACGTCACCTCATATTATTCCATGAATATTAAAGGCTGCCTATCTGACAGCATACTGACCAAAGCAGAGGATACTTGTACAGTATTGTCGGAGTAGACTCTCTTCATCTGTTTTAACGTGCCACTCAAGTTACAACTCTTCGAAGTTGGATTACAAGTGTTTTAGATGAGTCTGTTGTGTCTGTAACTTGAGCTTGTTTGCTAGGGCGCGGACAGGACGTCCCCCACGCTCGGACTTACCCGAGGTGGGCCCCGTCTTAATTGCATGGGATCATTTTTCTGGCCCTCCCATTTTGGGGGGGTCAGAGGCTTTTTTTGGCTTTTTTTTTACAAAATTGGAACCTACGGCCCCAATGTAGTCTTCAGGTCCCCCTTTGGCTAAATTTAGGCCCCCATTCAAAATAGGGGCCAGGTTTTGGCCCCACCACCTTGTCCCTCAGCCAGTAAGTCTGAGCGTGGGGGGTGTCCTGTCAAATCGGTTTGCTAGGTAGTCTCTACTGATATTACTCAGACCTGGATGAAGTAGTGCGGAGATCACAGTTTGCAGATTCACTAGTCAAGTTGTTTCTTTTTGCTGAAACTGCAAGGTTCTGCTAGTTTCTCCCAGTCTAGACGAACTTCAGGAGATCATAAGTTGCAGTTGAATTCCAGCGAACATGTCACGGTTTATCAGAGAGGTGAGTGTCCTTCACTTGTGTTCTTCATGCAACAGAAGTATTTGAGATTTCGTCAAGTTAGGCAAGTTCGTCAAGTCAGGTTACAAGTTAGGCAGCGAGAACAGGCCGAAGTTTGGCTGTCAGTTTCAAATATAAGAACCACGAGTAATTTGGTATTAACAGATATTTTCTACTCTAGATATCTGATACATCTTCATGTGTGGTTAAATTGCAGCACCTTAAAATTCTGGTAATTTTTTTGGTTAAATCATAGTGGTGGTATTTTGTTTGTAAAATTTCAACATGGTTTTTGCATAGGGTTTTCTCAATCCACTTTGTTGTTGTTGCAGTTGTTTCAAGGAAGCTCATACCGACACCATCCGCGCTACTACTACGATGATGCAGTAGTTGCTTACGGCGCCGGGCGCAGCATGCTTCCTGTAAGTGACCACTCAACTCCACTGATCACCACATGAGGTTTATCTATCAATCAATCAACCTAACCATGTCGGTGATGATCAACCATGCAGGACGTTGTGTTGCACGTGCCCATGGACTCCATGAAAGACGTGGAGCGAGTGAAGCAAGCTTTAACCGTTCATGGTATGATTACTAGCTAAGCTACCATTGTTCTCATATCGATGCCAGTACCATGGTGACTAGTCTGATGTTCTCTTGCAGGTGTGCATCGAGTGCGCACCGACATGGCGACGCCGACGGTGATCGTGTCAGGCAACGTCCCGCCCACGACGTTGCTGCGGCGAGTACGGTGGATCAAGCGCCACGCATCCATCATGTCGTACGGCGCGGCGCCGCCGCTCGCTGGCTACGTGCCACCAGCTGCTGCGTCCTCCTACAGCGCTTTGGAGTACCCCAGCGCCTCGGCATACAGCCCGTATGCTTTGGAGCGCTACCCCAGCGGACCCATGGTGGGCAGCGTCTATGAGCCGCCCCTGCGGAGTACATTCGACTATGATGTGGACTACGGGAGCGTGGTTGCGGATCCTTACTCACGTCCATACTCCGCTTATAGCCACTGCTAGAAAAACAAAACATATTAAACAGGATCAGTATCCTTCAGCGTTGACACTAATGACAGCTGATATTGGAGGAATTTAGAGGAAATTACGGTGCTGAGAAAGATACTAACTCTACTCTGATGGAGGATGTACAGTACATATGGGTGATAGGCTTTAGCGTTTTGGATACTGCCTCAGATTCATTATTTGGAGGAAGGTAGGGAAAAGTAGGGTGCAGTAGTCTCCGCAAAAATCATTGACACCGAGACATTAGGGTTTTCTAGGGAAAGAGGGAGGGTTACCTGGAGCTAAGGAGTGGGAAGAAGGAAGCGTGGTGGCTGGCTCCGAGCTCAGATTTATTTTGTACAGTCGATATCGGTGTTGGGGGAATTTACAGAAATGCTATCAAAATTATGGTGACTATTACAACCTCACTACAACCTCATTGACTTTAATAAATACCTCAATCACACAGAGACAACACAGACACACCTACACACTCACACAGACAGAGAGAGACACAGACACAGACACACACACAAGCACACGCAGACAGACACACACACGAAGACAGAAACACACGCACACACACACACACGTACAAGAATTTAAACTCAATCGAATCTAGACAGACAGGAAAGCATTGCAGATTCAATCAGAAACACAGGAAAAGGATCCAACTTCAACTAGACAGACACACTTCAGGAAGTACTAGGCATCGTCATGACGAAAGAGAGGCAGCGCTTGCTTCTTATTGCAAAGAGCAGAGGACTCGGGGAGGAGGAACATCATGGAGATCTATCCTATTTGGTGGTATCGAAGTCCGGCAGCAGCCAGCCGAGGTCGTCGCCGAGCGCCTGGATGTGCTTCTGCAGCGCGCCGAAGTCGCCCAGCGGCGTCGTGGACGGATACACGTACCGCACCTGGCTCGCCATCGCCCGATACGTCACCACGCCGTCATCGCGCCGCACCAGAAACTCCAGCGTGTCTCGCCCCAGCAGCCCGTCCACCTCCGCCACCACGTACGTCCCGCTCCGCTTCCCTGAATGCAATGTCTGTGAGCAGCAGGAGAGGAACAAGAAGGAAAATGCAACAGGTGAGATTAGTTTACCGTCGGAGATGTCTTCCACCTTGACAATCTGCGCGTTCATCTACGTTCCGAGGATGGCGCTCCCGATTTTCTGACCATTGCATCAAGTTAGGATGTGGTGGAGAGATTCAGGAGTCATAGCTAGGGTTTGGAGATTCACCTTGACGGCAGTGGCGGCGTCCGACGCCGGGATTTCCCACGGAAACGCGTACGCCTGGTTACTCGGGGAGGTGGAGATGCAGTTGGGGTTGATGTCGAGAGGACACGGCCGAATCCGCCTGCAGCGCACAACAAGATCCTCACCTCAGACCTCCACACAACCTCCATAGCTAGAAGAATTCAACCAACCTCATCCTCCCACCCGTTGAGGAGACCGATCTGCAGCCGCTCCGACTGCGACTGCGCGTACGGCGTGGTGGCCACCGCCGCGTCCTGGGACACGCTCCACACCATCGCCGCCGCGCTCACCACCACGCTACAAACCGCATTCCGAACCGAACGCCTCGGTTCCTCCGCCACGGAACTGAATTCACTCCTGCAAATCAGGCGCTGTTTTCTTCGATGTACCGGTTTACAAGAGACGAGAGAGAGATGCGCGTGCGAGCAGCAGCAGGACGAAGCCATGACGAAACACAAGTGCGGATTCGAAGCAGATGCTGCAACACTTGAAGATGTCATTCCGACCACTTTTCCACTCGCAATCCGAGAATACTGTATGTCATTCACTTCCAACGCACATGGACCCCGTGAGGGCTGGGTGGGACGTCGACTACAGTAAATCGGGGTGGGCCCCACCGTCGACCAACAAGGCACCCAATTTTTACAGCCACTTTGACTTGCGTGGTGAAACTAGATCCGTGGAGAGAGACAGAAGGAGAGAGACGAAGTTGGAAACAAACTCTGTGGAAAGAGGCGAAAGGAGAGAGGCGAAAGGAGAGAGACGGGTGACTTCGTGACATGTCTTATTTTGAGCTTGACGGATTAATTGTAGAAGCAAAACGTGAGGTAAACAATACGTGAGGGCTCAGCCCTCACAAAATATTTGCTCTGGGCCGTGAGGGCTGGCCAGAGCAAACTCGCGTTTCTGCGCCCTCACATACGACGTCGCACGCCCTCCGTTTGCCTCATGTGCGCAGGACTAAGGTCATCGTTTGAATGCCTTTCTTGTTACTCAAATCATGGTTACACAAAAGTGTTAGGGATGGTTTGATGAGCTTGTTACTAAGATGAATGCCTACGAACATCCACTGATTTGCTTGAGCTTCTGGTGTTTGCTATTTGCTCCGATCATGCTAGACTCTGCTACATTACATACAAGCTCGTGGCCTGAAATGATGCCATATTTTTGTTGAAAACCTACCCTAAATCCTAAGCCTCCTTGTTGGTGCAAGTTCTTCGATGAAAGAGTGATTGGCAGCTGATTTACTGACGCACTTTTTTGGCTTGTTTTTCTTTGATCAGCACTCCGATGACGTTCAGCACCTGGAAGACAGACGTGGGGTTTGATAAGAAATAAATGAATAAGACTTGGATGGGAACAAAGCATTTACTGGAAATAAGACATGAATTAGTTATGTTTTAGAAGAAATAAAGGGGATTTGAGAGAGGAGTTGAATGGAAAGATGGTTTCACACCTCTAGAGCAGCCATGGTTGGTGTGATTTCCGAGGGATCTTCAATGTCCAATTGGGCACACAAGGCTGGTTTCCAAACCAAGGCACAACATCAGCATTCGAAAAGACGTTACTTGTAAAGTGAGGCAAATATACCGTGAGTTTTAACATCTTTTCTCATTAAGATTCAGGGTACAACATAACTTCTTCTCCTTTTCAAAGGCGGCTAAAACTACTAACTTGAGTTTAGTTTAGAGACCACCAAGTAGTATTATGAATCAAAAGACTGGTATCTCATGGAAACTTTAGGTGACTTTAGAAAGAACTGAGATATTCTGGACAAGCACGCTTTTTTGTACCGTTGATAGACACCATGGCATCTGCATTCCTGTACGTTTCTTTCCTCTCCTCGTACAGCTGGTACATTTTGGCAAGCGCCTGCCGCCATCATTTAGAAGCAGTGAGTGAGTGATCAAACAATCAGAAGGTTTGTTGCAACTAAGAAGAATTTGTGAGTTTCCAATACTACCTCATCATCATCCGCGCAGTTGGGAACCAGCAGTTGCCGAGTCTTGGAATCCTTGGCGACCGTCTCCACCGGCATGTCAATCCAAATCACTATACCATGTCTAAGAAAACCCCTGCAAAAAATCACCTTACATTTTAGTCCATCACTAGATTTCGTTGCAGAGGTAAACAAGATGAGAAAAAGTAAACTTTTTTCTTACCAATTCTCCGATTTCGCCACCGTACCAGCTGCTGTAGAAACGACCAAGCGACCCACAGCAGATAATTGTTTCAGCACTTCAGTCTACACAACAAAGCAACAATGATGTGAGGATGATGCAATGACATATGGATGGTCTTGCTAAGTAAGTGAAGTATTTTTGTAAGGAAAATGCACCTCAGCTTCACTGTAGCCTTCCTCGCTTTCGGATATTTCGGCTCCACCTGCTGCCTGTTGCACTAGGCCATTGCTGCAGAGAAGAAATACTTAGAATTAGAGGTGTTCCCGGGGTTTTCAAAGAGGAAGACCTAAATGACATACCTGTCAAAAAAGTAGTAACCCAGTTCTTTGGCTAGCGTCTTCCCAATGACAGCTTTGCCACTGTCCATTAAACCTGCAAACCAGAATGTGAGCTATGTTACCAGAAAAATGAAGTCAACAGAATGGTATCGACCAATGAGCTTTTACCAATAAGAAAAACGCAGGTTCCGTGCAGGTCATCTCGCAATTCATCTGCCTTGTTCTGTTGAGAGAACAACAAAAAGTCAGAAATTCGATGCTTACAAGAGTGAGGAAACTGAACAACAAACTACAGGAAAAGGGAACTTACCATCAACTCTAGCTCATAATTTGGACTCTCATCTTCAACCACTGCAAAGGAGCAAAAGAAGACATCATCAAAAGCAAACCCTAGGAACCCAGCCTCATCTCTCGAAGAGAAAAGAATGTATGATCAACCAGCTTCTTCTCTTCGTAAACTTGCATATACCTGCATCGGTCGTTGATACGTTCTGATGACCACCGCTCGAAGCCATTACTACTGTATTGAAGTTTGCTCCTCTTTGTTTGCAGGTTGCTCTCAGCGTGCAATTCAGGCGCTGGAATGATGTTGTCAACTGACCACCGCATCCTTGTTGACGAGGTGCGATTTCTTGGATGGGAACAAAGCATTTACTGGAAATACTACTCGCCACAGCAAGAGCCGCCATCTTGACGCCTTTTCACAACAGAATCAATTGTGAGAACACAACCGAACGAGTTGTCAATTTCAAAGGGAGGCAGGAGAGAAACCCTAATAGGGTTTAAGATGAAAATTCACCTCCAATATTACCTACTACAATTTCATAGCTCGAGTGTGAAGAAATTGATTGAAATTCTCTGTAGCAAGACGTAATCTACGGAGAAAATAGGATAGCTAAAGGGAAATTACACCTGGAAGTCGTGTGATTACACCACCACTCTCATTCCACGAATGCTTAAATCCTACAAACTCCGAAACCACTCTTACTGATATCAACTCATGGTCTGAAATCCATCACACAAACACTGTCGTCCTTCACATTTTCTGATTTGTAAAAGCGTTCTACGAACAATAAGATGGGCATTTGAGGATTCACCAACGATGCGATGCAATTCTGAGGAGAACTGATCTATGAAGTGGTCGTTGTGAAGCAAGTGAAGCCTTATCCGATCTCACATCTACGTTTGAGATGGAACCTCTTGCAACTGTGAACATATCTGATACTTGACATCTGATTGCGACTTTGAGGTCCAGTTTTCACAAATTTTCAGAGCTCTCCAAAGAACTTAATGATTCTTTTTTTCATTTTTGATTAAGATGCGACTTGCCTCAGTGAAAATGGACCTGTGAAACAGAGCACTACAGAACTCCAGGTAGGAAATCAATAAGCAACTCAAAAGCAAATTGGGAACTGAGGCGCAAGTCAGTTCATATGTTACTGATATTACAAATGGTAAAAAAGCCTTCCACTGGTACTAAAGGTGGGTGAACCTAACTCCAAAAGCCATCCCTCCAAAAGCTCCAGCTTCCATGTAAGTTTTCATCCATCAAACACTCCTAACTCAGCTTCCAAACGAAGTCATAAACCCATTCTAATGACACAGGCCCCAAGTAACCGTCCAGATGCTCCCATGATGTTAAGCTTTCAACACACAACAGTCTGGACTAGGATGACTATCAACCTCACCGCGGTAAAGAGCAGAAGCAGCAGCTGGTGATGGTAATAGGAGATTGAGAAAGCGAAAAAACAAGCACCAAGTCTCTTCTAACTCTACTTCCAGAGCCTCCAGAGACACGTGCCCCTTGAAGCGTCCAATGTACTCGCCGAGGTACACGTCCAAATGCTCCGAGAGAGCATACCGATCGATGCTCTCGTGATGGTAGGATTTGCAGACGAAGTAGACAACCGTCCGCATGAGGATGATTATCAATGTGACTGCAGTCCCGAGCAGGAGCATAAAAAACAAGAACTAAATCTCTTCTAACTCTGCTTCCAGAGCCTCCAGAGACACGGGCCCCTTGAGAGGCATGTACTCGCCGAGGTACACGTCGAGATGCTCCGAGAGAGCATACCGGTCGATGCTCTCGTGATGGTAGGATTTACAAACGAAGTAGACAACCGTCTGCATGAGGATGCCGATCAATGTGACTGCAGTCCAGAGCAGGAGGAGCAGCAGGCCGAGGAAGACGCGGCCGACGACGTGGTGGTGGGAGGAAAGCAGATGGTTAAGGGAGGTGAGCACCAGGAAAAGGCAGAACGCGTAGAGGAGGAAGACGGTGCAGGCCACCCAGCGCTTGCCCTTGATGAGGTCCACACTCTTCTTCAGCGCGCGGCCGCCGTAGCTGTCCTCTAGCACGGAGACAACACTCGCCAGGTGCCAGATGAGGTTGAAGTAGACCAAGAAGCAGTCGAACACGACGGTGAGGAGGATCCCGGGGATGAAGACGCTCATGCCCGTGGCGTTCTGGAGGAGGAGAAGTAGGAGGAGGACAAGGAAGAAAACGAAGTAGTATAGGAAAATAAGAAAATTCGCCCACAGGAACGTGAACATGAGGCGCTTCCACACCTTCGGAATCACGGCGAGCACCTTGAGGTAGGAGATCCCCTTCGCGGCGTAGATGCTAGCCACGCTGTAGACAATGGCCGCCGTGGACAGGAGCGAGAATGCCAGCACGAACACAATGTACACGACCGTGATAACCCCCAGGAAGAAGAGCTCCGCGTCCAGGCGGTGCTGCGTGACGTGCGCCGCGGCCGAGTCCGGCGCTTCCATCTGAAGCTCGTGGGAGGTGTGGTGAATCTTATGCCACAAAGGATGCGTGATCAGCGAGTGGCAGAAAATCACAACCCCGAGCGGGAGAACCAGCGTCAGAGCGAGGGAAAAAAACAGGCGAATGTGGAGCTGCAGAATGTTGTAGGCTTCCTTGCAGATCCCGACCACGCCGAGGCTCCGCATCTCGTCCGGCTCCCTGTCCATTGTGGATGAATGTTGACCTCAACCCTACGCTGTCATGGAAAAAAAGCTCGTCACTCTGTCAAATTACCTGCAAAAACACTCCCGGCTTAAGGTTTGATGCAGAATATCGTGTCAACCTCAACCCTAATTCGGGAGCGTTTTCGGTGATAGATATATTTGACACGATATTCTCAAAAACCACAAAATTTTCAAATTTTAAACAACATATATATAACTAAATCAAATCAAATCAAATAAAACAACACGCTCCCTACTAAATGAACTTCATCAACTGGACAACGAAGAAGATAAACAAAGCGGACATACAGACCTACCATCTATCGCCGAAACAACACTCCCGACTTCGAGCTTGACACGAAATTCTCAAAAGCCCACAAAATTTCACATAAAGAAAAACACTGCCTATCATGAATCAAACCTAGGAAGAGAACGTAACAAACCTGGTACCATTCAATCGGCTCCACCAACAAAACAGAGAGAGGCGGCATAAGAGGTGAGTAATGACTTCCGTGCGCCACACGCAAGGGTGCGACCCGTTCGCCAGCAGGAGGTTCAGCTGACTCCAGCACTGCGATAGCGATGAAGTCCCGAGAGACGAGCCTCGAAGCGAGCTGCAACGACAAGTCGTGGAGCCCTTCATTGCAGCAGCACATCAGATGCCGGTGTGGTTCAAAATCAGAACGAGACACAGATGACGTGGCCATTATGTTCAGAGGGCGTACATTTGTAAGTCTGAGGTGTGGAGGTGGACTGACGAGATGCAGTAGTTGTTGCATATGATTGCGCTACAGAAAGTGTACATTTCAGGTGCAAACCTAAAACCGTTATACTCGAACGACATTCTGTTATCTACTTGAATGATCAGGTTGGGAGTGGATTTGGAGTTTTAGGGCCGCTTTACGCTATGGTGGAGAAGTTCACCGGTCAAGAATTCAAGGGAAATGGAGCAATATGATTGGAGAAAAAATTGTCCTCCACCGGATTGGGTTTACACTACGGCCAAGACTTGACCGGTGGAGAACTTCAAGCATGGATGAAAAAATGACATGGCCGCCTATGTGGCAAAACTTTTTTGAAGAGTTCTTCTCCGGTGGGCTCGTTTCTTGTCCGGCCTCAAACCCTCGGACAAGAAACCAACCCACCGGAGAAGAGCAACTTCTTCTTGCATTACTTTATTCTTTTTTTGTCTTGTCCAACATCCACCGCTCGCCTCAAATAACCATGTCTTGGCCAAGACTTCTTGACCGGCCGGTGGAGTTCTCCACTATAGTGTAAAACCCCCCTTAAGTAGACTGGGACTATGGAACGTTGGCACCTAGTAGATAGTGGTGGCTCTAGGGCGGTGGCCGTTTTCAGGGACGTGAGGGTTCTTGATTATTGATTGCAGTGTTCTTGTCACAAGTCTTGGATGTCCTCGGAGTGAATGGGGACGAAGCAAGTTGTCGTTGTTGTCGAGGAGTTTTGTTGGCAGTGCAAGGGAAGGGGGAGAGGGACCAAGCTATTTTACGTGCCCAATTTTGCGAGCCGCCAGCTACAAGTCTACGGTTGCAAGCCTTGAGGGTAAATATATTGTTCTTAATTTGAAAAGGCGAGAAAAAGTAAAAGTTTTATGGATTTTTTTTTGGTGGGAATGGTTGAAAGCCATAAATTGATGGACCTATTATCGTGGACGACGGTGTAAACATTGGACGGAAGAGGTTGTGAAATTGACAATTTGGTTGATACTGTTCTAAGAATTAACCTATGGCCGTGGATTCTTTGCTTTACCAATAAACGACAGTTAGGATTTCTAAGAACATGAAGCTGTCAAGCGGTGTTCAGTATAGATACAATTGCCGCGCAAGAGTAGAGGATAAGGAGGTTGTAGTTGAGGTTTAGATTAAGGATTTAGGATTTAGGGTTTTGAATACAATTAATGAGGATTTAGGGTAGAGCTAACAAGAGTTAAAGACAGAACGCCGGTTTAGGGTAAGAGTGAGAGATCAGACTATGTAGGTTTAGGCGAGAGTTATGGATAACAATAGATTTACGGTTTAGGATGAAAGGCCTTCGCGTCTCATGGGAGTCCAAGAAGAAGTGGTTCAATTACAAATAGACATTAAAAATTAGTTATGGGTGATAAAGAGTAAAGACACAGTGAATTTAAGAAAGCGTTGGAGTTTATGGAGTTTAGGGCGACTGCGAAAGAGGATAAATAGTGAGATTCACGATCCTTCTTAGGGGCTACTGTGAACCAAATTCATCCTAACTATTTTCATCCAACCTAAATCTCATGGATGAAATCCTAAACCTAATGGATGAACCCTAATCTAATAGATGAGCCCTAAACTAATGGATGAAACCCTAACCTAATAGATGAACCCCAAAAATAAACCTAGGTGAAACCCTAGCCTAATGGATGAACCCTAACCTAAAATTGGAATTCATTGGATGAGGTTGAGTGCAAAGATTTTAACCATACATGGTAAGATAAAAAGTAAATTAGACGTGGGGCAAGAAGTAGGGAAGCCAAATAAATTTCAAGGGGTAAAGGTATCAAAGGTTGAGAGTACACGATGAACAATGAAGTAGAAGAAAAAAAATGTAAGGAAAAAGGTGCTCCAATCAAGGCAGCAGACCCCTTGTCACTAAAATTGCCGTAACTCCGTGGTCATTGCTTGGAATTAAATGACCAAGGTGTCCTTGGAAAGCCAACGTAAAGACCCAAGAGCCACAAAAACCTCAGCTCCAAATTCGTTGTTGCCTGCTCGCAGTGCGCCGTCAAAGTCGATGCACGGATTCTGGCTGGTAGCAGACCCCTTGTCACTAAAATTGCCGTAACTCCGTAGTCGTTGCTCGGATTTGTACGTGCAAGGTGTCCTTGAAAAACCGACGTAAAGAACCAAAAACCTGAAAAATCTCAGCTCCAAACTCGTTGTTTCCTGCTCGCACTGGGCCGTCAAAGTCGATCCACCGATTCTGGGCGGCAGCATACCCCTTGTCACTAAAACCACCACAACTCCCTTGTTTTTGCTCCAAATTGAGCGTTCTTAGTATCCCTAGAAAGCTAACAAGAAGATCTAACTTCTACTTAAGTTTCATACTATATCTTTTAATAAATAAGTGAAAATAGCGGGGCAACCGCAGCTCATCAACAAGAGTAAAGTTTTTGAGGCAACTTGGCATGGCTTCGCCCAAGAGACGAAGAGAGAGGAAGAGTGGCCGCCCAAGTTCTCTTATATAAATGGGAGAGAGCCCTAGGGTGACGGCCACATCTTTACCATCCAAATTTAGAACCCTAATCAAGATGAAGGGCCCACGATCAACCAAGGCCTTAAACCCGATTTTAGGGCTGGACAAGCTACAAACCAATAATAGACTACTTTTTTGGCAAAAATAACTTCACCAATGTGTTCAAAACACATTTGAACATCAAAATCAAGTATTCGTACACCCCAATCGGAGTTCTAGATCATTAGAAACCAACAATTTGACAAACGAATCACCATAAATAAAATTCTAACTATTTTCTTCTTCTTCTTCTTCTTCTTCTTCTTCTTCTTCTTATAATTGATTTTTACTTTATCTTTATCTTACGCTTATAAATAAGTGATTACAATTCTTCTACTTACTAAACTCTAATTCACTAATTGCCTTCGACTAAACTAACTAATAATCTAAATGGTCTCTTTTGCCTCTCGTAAGTCTAATTTCCTATCAGTAACTTTCATTTTACCCTCCATGCTACTTTATGGTCACGTGGAGTCCAGTTAACTAACATTTGCTAATTAACACTAGAAGGTATTACTAACTACTAATCTAACTACTATTTGTAATAAGCAAGGCAATTCTTCACTAACTAATCACTAACTAACGTTGTGGCGCTTTTAGGCGCTCACAATTAGAGGATTCTATTCCTGGAGTGTGTAACCATACTGGCCCAAAAAGGTTTGTCGTGTAAAGAAAGATCGATAATCACAACAGATCGAGAGTCCTAACGAGCATCAGATAAACAAAAAACATTCACTAAAACAAGTATACGTAATACACTCTCAAGTGCCCCCCTAGCAGATAAAGAGACTTTCTATCCAGCTAGGACCATACAGCACTAACAAGACTAAACGCCAGGGTGATGTCGATGCAACAACTGTACGCATCCAACCGAAGATGTTGCCCATGGCCGAATAAAAAAGAATTTGGAGAAGTAACAAAGAGAGGGTAGGCCAGGTGCAATGTGAGCTTCATCTTTAATTGCCTAAGGCAATTTGGTTGCCAATCCCTTGGTCAATCTCCAGGTTGTCTATCCCTGAATTGAAACCAGGGACTCTAACTGGATGGAAACGCACCACGAAGTGACAAGTCCACAAGAAATTCAAGCCATTTCATTGGGTGAAACGTGGCTCGAAGACCTCTGATAACAAGGGCAAGTCCAATCCCCTGACGGTAGAGTAGAAAGAGGCGGTGCTTGGCAAGCCATATGCCAACCATGCTGGCAATGGTCACAAAGCAACATGGTAGCCGCGCCCATCTTCTCACCACACACAAAACAGTGAAGGCCGTCGAGCACAACTCCCAAATCCGGATGAACGGAGCCATCAATGGAAAAATGACTAGGAGCACAAATCATTGAATGCTCCCAACACTCCCGGCCATCCTTGCCATCCAGCAACAAGATGCCACTAGGCAAGACAACCTTCACGCGAAGAATGGTACGCCCAGCCTTGACGTCCAACGTCGTGGGTGCCTCACGCTGTAAATAAACGTAATTTATCATAGAGATTCGTTGCAGCTGAGGTTGGTAGGCACCGCTACGAATATGAGCGTACCGTAAGGTGTCACGGTGTTGAGCGATGGACAAGTTCTCCATGGCCATGGGCATCGCCTGCTTGAAGAACTCCGCTCGATCCCATAGACACTCGGCTCACACCTCTGGATCGTCCAAATCTTCAACCGGAGCCAACTTTTCCCAAATAAAACTCGGTAAAAATAGCTCCCGCCCGTACAACAACTGATACGGACTAAAATCAACCAGTGAAGCTTGCCAACTAAATCGGTATCCTATAGCAATCCATGGTACCATCAGATCCCAATCACGGTGGCCACCCTGAAGTAATTCACAAAGCTTTCGAAGGCCCCGCTTCACGGTCTGAACGACACGCTCCGCCAAACCATCCGCTTCCGCATGATCCTGAGAAGTGGTACGACGGTTAATCAAAGCCTTAGTATACAAAGCTTCAAAAGCCCCAAGGAACTTACGCCCCTTGCCTGTCAGCACCTCAATTGAGGCTCCAAAATGAAACAACACCCGGTGATGGAATGCCAGGGCGGCCAACTCTGAAAAGTTCTACGGAAGAGCCACAAGCTCAATCCACTTGTTGAAATGCTCCACCATCACCAAGACATACTTGGCTCTGCGTGGAGTTACGACAGGTGTACCAGCAAAGTCCAAAGACCGCCGGTATCCTAGCCCCACAATGGGAAAAGGCTGCAAGTGCATGTTAAGGTGTTGAAGTTGGATCTAACCCGATCATATACTTCACACCGTGAAACATACGTGGCAACCTGCTGATACATGCCGGTCCACCAATATTGGCTGCGCAAAAAGAAATGAGTCTGTTGTACACCAAAATGTCCTAGGTCTTTGTATACTTGCCGTACCAACGAAGCCCTCTAATCTGGTCTTGGAACTATGCACCTAGTTCCATCTGGCTACACTCAAAATAGAAGGCCATTCTCCCAAGGAAACCTTGCTATTCACTGCCCAACTCTATCACGCTCCATAGTAGAAAGAGCTGGGAAAAGTGTCCCATGATGTAGCTTGTGCAAGAGAGGGCCGTCTTTCCACACATTGCTAACAACTTGGGCCCTATCCGATTCCTCATCCGATGCCAAATCAGGCAACGTCGATGCAAAGCCAAACATCAACAAGACGTAAGCTGTTGCATGCCACCTTGGGACTTACTCCCTGTCATAGTCCCCATGCCACCTGGCATCAATCAAATCCTCCTCCTCAGGACTTGGATTGCGAGATAGACCATTTGCATCCAAGTTTGTAATGCCCGCCCGATCTACAACCTCAAAGGCATACTCCTGGAACAACAAAGCCCATCTAGCAAGCTTGCCAGTAAGCTTGTCAAACTCCATGAGCCACTTCAAAGGCTGATGGTCGGTCACCAACCTAAAATGTTGCTCAAACAAATAGGGCCTAAATTAGGCTATGGCCCAAACCGCGACCAAGGCCTCCCTCTCATAGGACGAATAGTTGGACTCCGCGTTGTTGTTGCTCCCAGAAGCAAACGCCACATCGTATTCCCATCCCTCATCGTATTTCTAGGTCAACATAGCCTCCAATCCCACAGCACTCCAATTTGTATGCAGCTGAAAGTGTCGTGTAGCAACTAGACGCTGTAGCATAGGTGCTGAACTCAGCTTCAGCTTCAAAGTAGCAAATGCCTACTGCTGCTCCCGTCCCCTAGTCCATGGTTGATCCTTTCCCGTGAGAATAGTCAATGGCTTAGCAATCAAGCTAAAGTTCTTGACAAACCGGCAATAGTAATTGGCCAAGCCAAGAAAATCTCAAAGCCATGACATGGCGGTTGGGACAGGAATCTTCTACAACGCATTCACCTTGGCTTGCTGCACGCCAACACCCCTTGGAACAATCATATGTCCCAAATATGGCAACCGATAATGGAAGAACTTGAACTTGCCATGTTGCAGGCACAATCCCCACTACTGTAACCTCTTGAACACCGCCTGAAGATGCCTCATAGGCTCTTGTGGGCTGCTACTAAAAATGATAACATCATCAATGTAGCATCAAGCAAACTGTAAACCAGTCAGCACTCGATTCATCACCCTCTGGAACTCAGCAGGTGCGTTCTTGAGGCCAAATGGGAGAAACTTCCAATGATAGAATTGATCTCTTCCATCTTGATTAACTCTCCAAAAATGTAGTCTTCACCCAGTCATCTACCATCAATGGTAACTAGTGGTAACCAGACCGCAAATGTACAGTACTAAATACTCTAGCGTGGCCCACCGCATCAAATAACTCCTCGGGCGTGGGCATGGGATATCGATCTGACTTGGTCTTGCAATTGACCGGCCTATAATCCCCTCACATCCGCTTCTCCGTCCAGTTGCCAAAGATATCCTTCTTCGATGGCATAACCGTAGCACAAGCGTACTCTCCGTTAGAGAGCTCAATCAAGCTGGCGGCTAACAACTCGTGACAACGAGTGTGAACCTCAACTTTCTTCAAAAGTCTGAGCTTGTACATTCATCAGAAGATTGGGTGGTTGTCTTACAACTGGATGTGAATTGGTATGCCTCTATAGCCCTCCAAATCATGGAGACTAAAGGCAAAACAACTACGATACGAACTTATAAACGCACATACCCTTCATGCCTCGGCACGGATAAGATGTGGCCCCAAATCCAAAGGCCAATTATCAAACTACGTGGTCTCCTTATCCACCGTAGAAGACTGACCGCGTACCGGAACGGCTGGTGAATGCTACTTGGTAGCGAACAGGGCATTGATGCCCCTAGAGTCCTCACTCACGAGATCCATAGAAATTCCCGTGTCATGATGATAAAATCGGGCAAAGATATCCCGGGCATCCTCTCAACCAAAGTCCTTGGCCAAGGCTGCAAAGACACACTGAGCACAAAGCTCCTCACTTGCATGCCTCTTCAAACAAAAAGCAACTTCACTTCCTCGATCTCTGTGAGATGTGGCACCGCTGCTCCCTGGCCATCAGAGTCTGCCCCTAACATGCGTGGATGGTCACTCAAACGGCGTCGAGTGGCGAAACAGAGGCCACAAATCCAAAGAACGGTGTTGATGTCAATTGTTTGATCCAATTAAAAACCATATTGGCCTTCAGAGATATCCGCTACGGCAGTGGTGCCTGTCAAAAAGCCCATTGTCCGCTACCTCTCATCGGCACGAGGTTCCTCGTAATTTTGGAAAGAAGAATCCCAAACCATGTCAAGACCACGTGTCCTACAAGCAAAAGAGCCGAGTTAGCACATCAACGTGGAAAATGCCCTCCGAGTGAAACCAATGCAGATGACCACAGCTAATGGTGGCTCATCATTCTTGGTGACCTCCGTAGAAACACGGTGGTCATCCAAGATGTCATCGACCTCACGGCGCAGAGGCCGTTGCACTTCAACAAGTGCAGAGTGAACGTCGTCGATGGTGTCATGATGGTTCTAATTCAACGTGGCCGATGGGCGTAACAGCCCAATACCGTGGCATCAACACACGTAGGGGGACCAAGAAGGTAATGGATGGATGCCCCATCCCAACACACCTTCGTCCGTATATCCTCTAAAGAGGGTACATTCTCAAAAATGTACCCCGGGGCGTCGATTGGTGGATAGTCCACCACTGGATGAGCCTCAGCAAATCCGCAAAGAGCCCTGTGAGCCCCAAAATCGGCTCGCGATGACAAAAGGGTCATACAACCCACACATTGATGTTAGGAAGTAGTAAATTGGGTTAAACAATTGAATTAACTCATGATTTTTTGCTAAAATGGCCAATTGGCCACTTAAACTACCAATTCTCAATTTAGAAGCCGCATTATGGCAATCAAGACTTCTAAGTGGTTAACCAAAAGAATAAAATAAATAGAGTAAAAGAAATATAAATGTTAAACAAGGAAAGGATAAAAAAGAAAAGAATGAAAAAAAATTATGACCTCCAACCAATTTGGAGACCACAAGTGACCCCAGTGTTTTTAACACAATTAGAAGGGGTGATAAAAGTAGAAAAAAAATGAAGAATTATAGTGAAGGGAAAGGAAAAAAGAATGAGGCTTAAAATCCTAATAAAAATTAATTAAAGAGAAGCTTAAAAGGCTTGAGGCAAAAACCTCCATCAATCACTATTTAATTAAGGTGGTCACATGCAAAGGTGACAAGAGGTTAGGTAGACTTAGGTGGAATTAGAACTATGGAAATAGTTAAAGGGCCTCAATTATTTTTGATCCATGTGCACGCCTTGCGACAAAGGATTAAATTTGCTAGAGAAGTGTTCTTAGAATAGTGGAGGCACATCTCTAGTTGTTGCAAGGGTGGCTAGGAAGGAATTAACATTTTTAGTCAGGTTTTTTTTAGTGTGGCCATTAATGTGGAAACCAAGGTGGCGGCTGTGGTGGTAGCCGAGCGAGGGAACGACAAGGGAACACGAGGAGCCCATGGGGAGTAGGAGACTCTGGGGGGTGACGCTCACAAGAAGAGTTCATTCAAGTGTGGACTGGAACTGAAGGAGGCGAGAGGAAGTACAGAGATAGGGGAGGAAGGTAGAGAGAGACCAAAAGGTAGAGTGTATGGGGACCTGCATGTGATTAGGGTTAGGAGGGAATCCGTGAGAATTAGGAGGAGTGAGAGGAAGCCCCGACTACCACGAAGAACATGATCACAAAGACTAGCATCAACAATACCACGAAGAACAAGATCACGAAGAGCAGCATCACTGAGATCACGAGGAGCAGCTGCAGTGAGTGGCGAACAAGACCACAAAGAACAAGACCACGAAGAACAAGACCATGAAGAATAAGACCACGAAGAACAAGACTACGAAGAACAAGATCACGAAGAGCAGCATTAAACAAGGTCACCAAGGGCACAGGATGAAGATCAGGACTTCGGATCAGGGAGCCTCCCCTTCCAACCTATTAATCTCATGACTTGTTGATGTGGAAGTGCGTTGTAATCGTTGCATGCATGAGTGGGTAGATAAGGAAATTCGAGTCTTAAAAATCCGTGCGGAAGCACTGTTAAAATTAGGGTTTTCTAAACCTAAAAAAATAAAGATAAAAATTAAAACGGTAAGGTGATCTTGCATAACAGCTAGTCCATGAGCAACCAAGTCGTGATGTGTGCATGTGTTGTATGGATCGTGAGTCAAAGTGCATGATTCATGTGAGTGTATGCGGTGATTAATTGTACTGTTGGTTGCATGTCTGTGAGTTCCTTTTAAGGTTGGTTGACTGATCGAGTGACTCCATTGTGTAAAGCACGAAAAACTAGTAAGGTTAGAGGGAAAAAACGTTGAATTTGGAGTTACTAACAAGGAGTTAAGGTTACACGAAGTTCTGGAGTTTTGAAGGGGGTCTGTCTGCTGTTGGCTGTTGTGGGGGTCGTGTCTTGGTCTGGACTTGGTCCTAAGTGATCTATTCAAGTTAATAAGAACATGTTGATCCCTTTTAAGCCAAAAAACATTGAAAATAGAGCCATAAGGCAAAAGATATGGATGTTCAAAATCCGGCCATAAGGCGAAGGCATAATCCATCCCTAATTTACCTGTGTTGATCAAATTCTACTTAACCGCGTCATGAAACCCACTGCACTCTAGTGTGAGGTATGCATGTATGGTCTTGAGTGGTGATTGTACAAGGGATGAATCCCTAAAGTAGGATCTTGTATTCAAGGTAGACTTCCCACTGGGGGTTTATTTGGCTCACAAGCCGCGACCATGGATCATTTAAGCCACGACCACTGCCCGCTCGTGAATGGCCTTGGCAAGGCCATCCGGCAATCGCCAAGTCCACGTGACCTAATCGGCGAAGATCATCCTCACTGATCAACGTTACATCACGTGGCAACTTGCCAAAACACCCTCGAATCGTAGAAGGTGGTAACTGCTCCAAATATAACACGAGAAGATGCTGAATGTGATGGTGAGCGGCACGGTTGGCTGCAAAGCCACTATCCACGTGGATATACCAGCGTACCTTGAGCCCGGCCTTGAAAACAGCTGCGAGCCCTGTATCAATACCAACAAATAGCTCCACAAGGGTAATACCCTCATCCAGTGGTCGCCACTGAATAGTACGCCAACATTGGAGTGGAAGAGTCCACTGAAAGCTGTGGAGCATCGATAGCATCAACAATCTTCCGAGTGCGGCCTGTCAGCTCTAACTAAGTTTCCTGTGGAGGAAGGAGATCCTTGCAATGACGTGCAGGGATCTCCAGTGATCTATGCTCACGTGGTTCCGCTACTCCCGACAAAAAACAATGTTTCCTCCAAAAGCGGAGAACCACATGGCAAATCGGATGCCAAAGCACTGCACCCGAACATTACATTCACCGTGGAAGTCACCACACTAGCTGCAAAGACAACCGGAATGAGCTCCTTCTAGCCATCACCGGCATACCACCCATGCCTTATCCAAGCGTCCTATGTCTTGTTATCCACCTTGAAACCAAGGTGGAAAAGCGTCTGCTGATCCACCAAAATGTTGTACTTGGTGGTGCCAATCATAGTGCAGTGGAGAGATATATGAGAGAACAAAGGACCAGATCCCACGCCGAACATCAACTGCAATGGATGTTGGGTGTAGCCCATGGCCTTCTCCGTGCCTCCAACCGATATAACAATTGTAAATGAGCAAGGCTCAAGGTCCGAAGTACCTAGACCCAAATCCTAGGCTAGTTGTTTGCCAATCACACTGGTTGAGCTCCGAAGTCCAACATAACAGGTAGGGTGGTAGCTTGGATGAGGTTGCCATTCGTACGACCAACCACCGTACCTCCGTCATCATTTACCAAGCGTACCACCCCTGGACACACACTGCGTCACTCCCGTGCCGATCAGGCCGCAACGTTTGTCAAATAAGCCACTCCAGAGATCAAGGATTGATCCTTGGAGGACTGCTCCATAAGTGTGGAAGTGGCATTGGCTTCAAACGCCGAAATAGCCTCCGCCGCCAACTTGGCCCGCATTGCCACCAAATCCTCCTCGGTGGATGGAGCCGACACTACCTACGACACCTCCAACGATGGCATGGGCACCTTGCCCTTCAACATACTACCCGCCAAGTGGAATATACTGGATGGTTGAAAATACGATGTGAAGAAGTCCACACCAACAAACGCCAACAACTGCAACACCTTATACGCCAAGGTATTTGCGGCATCTTTACGGCTGAAAGAAACCGGTGGGACCGAGGTTGGAGTCCGAGCGGCAGTAGAAGTCGTCGCATCCGCGATGCTGAATGAAAGAGGCAACCGAGACTGACCAATCTAATCCGGCAATCCCGTATGGCATGGACAATCATTTGTTCCAGGCTCAGAGGGAGAAGGTGCCACCGCCTATGCGGTAGTCTAAACACAAGTGGCAATTGTTGCCACCAGCTTCGTTTAAGCGCAATACAGATAGTGATCTAGGGCTGAAGATAAGCCTTGACCACTCACCGGAGGTTGTGAGTTCGCCACTTGCTCTAAAGAAGCCATCACGCTCATCCACTTCCTCAGCTCCGCCATTGCGGCCTCGAGTTTCTTCACCACATCTAATTTAGCAGCCGAAGACCCTGGGCGCTTGTTCGGGAAAAGAGCAAAACAATTCTTATCACTACGGCTAGTCTTGCCATAATGAGACCATGATAGAGCCTTCTTTCCTTTGTCCCCAACCTTCTCTACAGTCTTGGCCACCTCGGCCTTAGGCTTGGCCTTCACGATGCTAGCCTTCTTCTTTTTGGAGCAATTAGGGTCCCCCTTGGTGTGACCCGCCTCTCCACAAGCCCAGCAATGCACAACCTTTTCAGGTTGAACCTCCCCTAAGCTACACGTTGCAATGGCAAGCTTCTTGGGCTTAGGAGCGTCCATCAGCGCCATAACCAAATCCGTGGCCTCGCTCACGCTCATTGCCCTATCAAACGCTTCCACCTCGGCAAACGCTTCCGCCAAAGTGGCGTTCCCATGATACTCGAAAAGAAGATGTGTATTAATCAACTCCATCATTCGCTTATCCAACTTGGAGATGAAGATCTTCATCAGCTGGCGCTCTGTGAACACATCACCGGCCTCTACTGACAACCGTGTCAATCGAATATACATAGTGCGAAGGGTATCGTCCTTCTCCGAAGAGAAATCCTAGATGCGATGCATCTGATCACCCTTGAACCCCCCATACTTCACCTCCAAGTGCGCCATGAATTGTGCCAAAGGATCAAAGGCTGGCGGATTGCCAACCGCCATCAATGCAGCACGTGTAGCCAAGGCCAAACGTAACATGGCCCCCATGCGAGACCGTTCGGCCACAACGGCAACGCCCTTGCCTCTGGAGTCCTCACCAAGGAAACCCTCTTCCGCCTTGGGCTCCTCGGTAGAAGTCGAGAATAGGCAATTGCACTCTCCTTGAGCACAGTTACCAACTCCACACGTTGGCGCCAATAGTCCTCAACGGGGCACAATTGTACGTTGTGCTGCATGGTCCACCGCCTGTATGACTGAAAGGCTTCCAGCTCCATGTGTTGAGGCAAGAGCTCAAATGTATAACAGTCGTTAAACGACGGCGTTTGCTAGCACTTCTCCTACATCCACGTTTGGAATTGGAGCCGCCGATCGGGCAGGGAGACGCCCCCAGTCTGTCCTGAGAACTTGTCTCGTACGACATGATGGAAATCGTCCTCCATGTCATCAAACGTGCCCATGTCCCAGACTCAAAGCCTACGGTTGGTATCGAATGCTGAAACAGGCTCAAAAGCCTCGTCGTTGTCCGACCCTGGCCTAAAGTTTCTGGTGGAATCACTCTCGGAGTGATCTGGTGACGGGAACGGTAATACCGACTCCGTATACTCACCATAAACAACCACCAACTCGAGACCTATCTACGGGTACTATCTAAAGGATAAGGGTACAAACGGGCAACCTACATCTGCAAAACTACATTTTGTGGGTCACCGGTCATCACCTCCGGCTAGCACAGGTCCAACCACAACCCCGCACATAGAAAGGTCATGTCGGCTATGAACCTGACTTCACGTCTACAGTATCCTATCACAATTTGGTACAACGAAAAATGTGGCCATCGGAAAAATTCTAGCAACAAGCCCGCAACACGAGGGAGGTACCGCACAACAATCCAAAAATCCAAACCGGATCCTCTCCTCCAACATAAAAGCAAAATGGACAAGGGGTCAAAGCCACTAGCACACGCCTGTTGCAATTGTTTCCTCCAATGTCTAAAACTAAAGAAGTAGAGGGACGTTGACTGCGGTGTTTAGAAACACAAATCTCCCCAATAAAAATGCCACAATGGGTGATTTAACGTGTCAACAAGCTAGTCCAACACTAAAATTGGACTAAAATGGCAAATTTCCCAATTATAGGCGCAAATTTTAACACACATCTGAGTCAAAATGCCCTCGCAAACTACCTCTAAAGTTTAGACACTACTTCTTGTTTTTTAAGGTCACATAAACATGTTTAAGTTCACATAAACATTGTTTTCGAATCTGACAACAAAACCAACAAATTTTGGAAACTAAAATTTGGAAACTAATAAATGTTTATTCTACGACAAACTCAAATCCGAAGTCGGAATTTAAAAATAACAAAAACTCCGAAAGTTGGAAAATTAAGCTTGCAACTTCAGGGATGTTTTGAATTTTTGCTCAAAAACTACATGCCTTTGGATGCACGGCACGGAATAGGGTTACTAGCGCAATAAAGTAGCTGTTGCATTTAGGTCCTTGCCATTGTTGGAACCGTTGCAGTCAACCGATTTGACAAGAAACCCCCCACGCTCAGACTTACGAGGTGGGGGAGGAGGTGGTGGGGCCAAAACCTGGCCCCTATTTTGTTTTTGGATGGGGCCCTAAATTTAGCCGAAGGGAAACCTTTAGACTAAATGAAGCCGTTAGGCTCCAATTTTGTAAAAAAAAGCCAGAAAAAGCCTCTAACCCCCCCAAAATGGGAGGGCCAGAAAAATGAGCCCATGCAATTAAGACGGGGCCCCACCTCGAGTAAGTCCGAGCTTGGGGGGTTTCCTGTCCGCGCCGCAGTCAACGCACCTAGGAGCTCTCTGCTCCTCGGCTTTGTTTCCTTCCGTTTGAGATAAACCCGCCTTGAGTGCTCGCCACGTGGGCTTCTCTTACTCGCCCGCAGCCTTTCACAGGCTCGCCAATTGACTCCAGCCCTTCCCCGCAACCCCTCCAGTGTCGCCCGAATCCCAATGGCTCGCTCTTGGTCCTTTGACCATGCATATAGCCTCCAATGTCAGGCGTATTTCCAAGACTGTCCCTGGATGAGCGGATGATAAATCAAGGCTTCACCAACCCTCGCTCTAGCAGCCCAAGTCCAGAACATGAGCTCTAACAACTAAGCCCAAACCTTGCACTCAAAAAATGTGCTCACACAACTCAAGTATTCTCACGATACTTAATATTTTAAAACCCACTATTTCTCTACTCTTCCCACTTTTTGCAAACTTTTAAAATGAAAAAATAGTGGAAAAATAAGAAAACTATGAGAGGGTCTTTGTCAAGTGAAAGAGATGTAAATCACGCGAAGTCAAGCGTCTCGCACTCCACGAGGGGAGAATCAACGAGTGCAAGCGGAACTAGAAAATGTGGAGCCCTTACTAATGACTAACCGTCACTTACAAGCTAGCACTCACTAATCACTCTTTAAACACACTTACAAAGCTTGACTTGACAAAGATGTCAAGTCAAGGACGTGTGCGGCGCTATACGCACACGCATACAATCCTAAGTGAATGAAAATCATCCACAGATGTATGCGGTGCACCGCCGTTTGTCGCTAAACACACATAGATTAGTAACAAACTAATCTACGCTACAACTACTATACGGAGAGGCCCTCGACGCCACGTCCCGTGACAGGTTGGATGAACCGATCTATATTTTCTCAATACTTTGAGGACTTCCAAGCCTATCAATTGGATGTTCACACTTGCACTAAATACATCTGGATAGACAATTATACAGTGCACAACATCACCCCTAGATTAGCCGCGGTTTTAGCACAAACAAGATCCGTATTGAAATACTTACCCCATGTGCAACTCATCTTTGAGAACCAGCGGACACTTTCGTTATATCCAAGATCAAAGATGCGTGGACAAAACAGTGGAAGACCGAAGAAGAAGAAGAAGAAGATGAAGAAGAAGAAGAAGAAGAAGAATGCCGGTCTCCAAAGGAGGCCCGCGTAAATAAAGTGTCTGTTTGTTCCACTACTAAGACCATGCCCACTGGACAAGGAATTAGTGAGCTGGAACTACTTCCCTCTCTCGAGGGTAGACACTATGTAACAAGAAACCAAAGAACCACAAGTCAACCAACCAACCAACGAATCACAAACCAAGCAACTAGCCAACGAACTAACCACAAACCAGGCAAGTAGTCAAAAACCTTAAAACCAACTAGTCATGAAAATCAAGGCGGGGAGAATTTAGGGGGGGTCCTATCTATCGGGGAGGGCTTGGTTGTTTTCGATTTTGCGTTTATGTAGAAGAATGGACATGGCATGTTGGATAGCTAGGGTGTTAATGTTTTTGAAGGATGTTTTAATTGTTTCAATGGGTATCTTGAAGGTGTCTTCTAGAGTTTTCATAGATGGGATAAAGGTGGTGGCCCGAGCGCCGGATGTGATTACCATAAGGGGGTCGACATTCCATCCGAGGGCGATGATGTCGTCAATAAGGGGTTGGTATTTATCTATTTTGTTTTGTATTGTTTCCGGGGAAAATCTATCGTTGCAATATCTGAATTCAATGAATTGAATGGTGTAGTCTTGGTTGATATTATCGGGTGGTGGGTCATTATATGATAAACCTTTAACACAAAGGATGTCCGGTTTGAGCCTAGCGTTGCAATGACATCTTTGGGTCGTACATGAACATGGGAGCAGCCAAGGGGGGACCGTATTTTCTTGTGGATTGTTATTAAAAATGCCGGCGTTCATTAGAATAAAACATCTCGATTTATTGTAGGAGGTGATTAGTTTTCGGACTTCCCATACCGCTTTGTTATGTCTTTTAACAATTAGGGAGTGTATGTGGTGGTTTTGGCATTTGAGTAGTACGTGTGGCCATGTGTCGGGGTTCGTTGAGGGGCATATGGGGCATGTTATGGATGGAAATCTTTCTATTCCAAAGAAGAGTTGTTTACGGGCGTTTCCCATGTATTGACCGGTACGGAATTTGATAAGGCATGTTATTTGTGAATCAGTGATGATGGGGTTTTTCCAAAAATTTGTAGAGAGTTCATTGTCTATGTCATTGTTGTTAGTCCACTTTTCTATGTTAGGAAAGTTGTCTGTGATTGTGTCAAGATTGTTACGAAGGTCTTGTTTTTTGAGGTATTTGCTCAGGAATCTGACTGGGCCTTTATCGGGGGTGTCTTTTTTGGAAGGCCAATCTTCTTTTTGGAAATAGTAAGGGGTGGCATGGGCGTGTTCATGTGGGTCTTAGGCATTTTTATGTGATTTTTCTCTTCCTTCCTTTGCAAGTTTATCCGCTTGTTCATTGCCATCAATATTAGCATGGGCTCGGACTTTGTGGAGGGTTGTGATTTGTTCTCTTTTTAGTATCATTTGGACCATTGATTCTAGTATGATTCGGTCGGGGTGACTATTATGGAGGGTAGGATGTGTTATTTGGGTGTTTAATAAATATAGTGCGTTAATGCAATCTGTAAATATGTGTACCGGTTCATTGTTGTATTTTGTTGAGACGATTTCTAGTGTTTTGTGGATGGCCATTAGTTCTGCTTTGAGGATATTTTGCAGTCCATGTAGTCTTTTGGCTAGTTTGATTTTTTTCGTAGCGCTGTATATTCCATAACCGGCTTTTTCTCTGCGCCAAGATCCTGGGCTAATTTGTTCTGGCGGTTTAAAAGAGCCATCAGTATAGTAGCTATATTCGGGGTTAAATTTAGGTGGGGTGTTAGTTTGATACTCCGGGCGGGGTGGGTGTGTTAAGGTGTAGTTTAGTGTATTGTTATTGTAGTGTAGTTTTGACCATTTTTTGCTTCTGTTAACGGGTGTTTGCATTGGCGTTGGTGGGGCCAATTTTGTGAATATCCGGTGTACGTTTAGAGTCTTTGCTATGGAGGAGAGTTCTTCTAGTTGTTCTTGTGTGCCTAGAGTATGATTTAGGTGGTGGATGCATATTATTTATAGAGTGGATGATTCAATTATGGGTTTCTTTAGATCTAGTGGGATGGTGGGTTCTTCATATGTTATTGAATCGGCTTCAAATGTTGTGATGATGTGTGTGTCGGAAAAGGGGCCCGAGTGTGGATTATGATTTTGGTACCAGTTTTTGTCTGGGGTTATGATTAGGGTGGAGGGATTAGTATGTTATTATTACGAGGCGGAATGTGTGTCAAAATGACCAGTAAGTGAGCTCCATATTTCCTGGTGAGGGGAGTGGGGACTTAGCCTGTGAGCTGCAAACTGCGTGCAATAGGAGTTGGCTGGCCCTATTGAGAGTCCTCGTAGTAAGCAGATCTGTGGTGGCTTGGGTGAGATTTGAGTTGCAAAGTAGACGTGTTGGTTGGCTCGGACACCAGATATGAGGAGGGAGTTGGAAGATATCCTTAGTAGGTGCAGATCTGTGCAAGTTTGTTCTGAAGCGGGAAACTTAGTGTTGGGCCAGATCTGCAAACACTGAGCTGACATAGCGAACGTCCCATCCAAGATCTGGAGTGTAGGGATCTGATCTGTAACCCTCCCCAGCAAGTCCCCCACCGCAACCCAGGAACTTAAACTCCAAGATAGCGCGTGGACATCACCAAATACGGCTGCAACGCAGCCTCAATTCATTACTACAGGCTACCCCTCCCCCTCCTATCTCTTATGATTATTCGCTAACAAAGCATGTAGATCTTCATATATAACACTAGATCTCGCTAACAAAGCATGTAGGTCTTCACACTCAGGAGTGGATCTCGCCAAGAGGACCAGCTGCTGCAGCAGCAGAGCCGACATCGGCAATCCCAGCAGAACAGCAGCCCACAGATCACTGTCGGACACATCAACCGCGAAGTCTACGGGGATCCAAACGCGGAGAACTCCAGATCTGTACATGCAACTCCAAAGGTCAACTCTTCCAGATCCAGGTAAGTTCCTCACCAAACTCCATCACCATTCATCTTTTCGTTGCAGCATAGAAGTCATACTTAGATTACAAGTCCTTACCCTTTTCACATCAAACAACACGTTTCAAGCACCTAGACACATCACAACCTTTAAGCACATCACTAGGAAGGTTGTAGCTATATTTTACATGCGGAAGCGCTGGCAAAATCACTACAGATCTATACAACAAGCACAAGGAGTACAGAAAGGCCTCAACCCACCCCGAAAGGCGAGGATCAACCACGCGCACACACATCAGCTCGCGATCTACACCAACATCTCAACCCCACACACCAGCAGCAGCTGCGATAGGCGACCTGGAGGCGGTCAACAGAAGGAGATTGGCAGTCAAGCAAGAACTATACAGCAGCAAGTATCCCACGAACAAGCAAGATTCAGCTCAAAGACAAACAAGGAGGTAAGCATTCCTACAACACCTTCAATTCTTTCTGCAATTCCCCTCCTACACCTTCACAACCCCCCTTCCCACAACCCTCACCTCTACCCAGACCCGACTCAACCCTCCCCGAATCCTATACCCACTTCGACAAGCGCGCCCGGACCAGAACTGGACGGCTGCTCCTCTCCTTGTACAAGCTCGTCTCCGCAGCAGCTGGATCATACGTAGAAGCCCCCACAGTAGCTGGATCGTACGCAGAAGCCCCCGCAGCAGCTGGATCGTATGCAAGAGCCCCCGCAGCAGCTGGATCATACGCAGAAGCCCCCGCAGAAGCTAGATCACATGCAGAAGTCCCCGAAGCAGCTGGATCATACGCAGAAGCCCCCGCAGCAGCTAGATCATACGAAGAAGCCCCCGAAGCAGTTGGATCGTACGCAGAAACCCCCGCAGCAGCTGGATCATACGCAGAAGGCCCCGCAGCAGCTGGATCGTATGCAGAAGCCCCCGCAGCAGCTAGATCATACGCAGAAGGCCCCGCAGCAGCTGGATCGTACGCAGAAGCCCCCGCAGTAGCTGGATCGTACGCAGAAGCCCCTGCAGCAGCTAGATCATACGCAGAAGCCCCCGCGGCAACCAACCGACTACACAGACGGCGCTCGATCTCCACAGACGGCACTCGCCCAAAACCCACCACTACACGAGGCTCCGCAGCACCTAGGCGACCGCTCCTCGTCCTGAAGACGCCCGAGTCGGTGCTCAAATCCAACCCAAACCCTACACCCACCCGAGGTCACCCGCTCCAACAGAAGCCAGGCAACCACCCCCCTCACGAAGACAACCACAGAACAGGCACAACGCGACCCTGCCTGGACTCCTGACCCCTGCCCAACGACCCCAACTTCTCAGCGACCTCCCACCCCCCAACGGCCTCGCACCCACTTACGACCTACCACCCACTAGCAACCCCCCACCCTCCAACGACCTCCTATCCATTACAGTCCTCACACCCACTAGTGACCTTGCACCCACCAGAAACCTCCCACCCACTAACGACCTCCCATCCCCCAGCGACCTCACACCTCCAAGCATGATGAATTCGAGGAGAACTTCAGAAGGAAGGACTTTACGAAATCCAGAAACCAGCTCACAGGAAGAGAGACTACAAGAGGACCAACCATCAAGGAACGCGAAGAAGAACTTGGCCACATACATGGATGTTGAATCCCCGGACAGCACACCTCATAGAACCCACAACATGAGGCCACAGAGAAGAACAGAAGAGGAGAACAGCACAAGTAAGAAGAGCAAGTTCACCCCCAGTGAAAAAGGTAAGTCCTTCTATGAACCAGAACTCACTAAGCCCAAGTTTTGGATGGGTTTCAAAGCCATGGAGGCCTTGGCAATTGAAGAAGGTGCAGAAGAACTATTTAGCGGGGAGTCGGCTGAAGACATGATGACAAGGGGAATGAAGGAGGAAGACACCTTGGAGGTATGCAACGCTAGGACGGCCTTCCCACGAATCCCGCAACTACTATACCCCATGACAAGGAATGGAGTTGAAGGCCAACACTACAACGTAACTCAAGTGCCTTTCGACATCAAAACTAGTGAGAGTTCCGGTCTCTCCCTTAATTTTCATGTTGCTATCTTCTTTGAAACTCCCAAAATTCCTAGCATGAAAGATGTGGTAAAGAAGATGGTTGAAGAAAGACTTAAAAAAATGGACATTATACTTGGGATAGACCTTATTGACCCAATTGACATCCAATGTTTAAGCATTAAGCATGGGAAAATTAAAGGGGTATGGGCAGGAAGTGTTAAATTGCACCTCCTTAAACCGGAGATTGATGGTCTAATGCTACTCAAGGGCATTAAGCCCTTTATTCTAACGATTGATGGTGAATATGTAGTTGGAAAGGTGTGTAAGACATATCATAGAATTGCCAATGGTTCTAACCTCTCCGTGAAGGTTAAGTGTGACACTCTAGTGAACATCTCCGCACAAGTGCTCTTCAAGGAAGTACTCGAAAATAGCTTTCATCGGGGACACGAGTTTGAGATCACCGGAGTACATAAGGTACTGGGCAAATCCCATGCCTTTATCATGGCGACCACACCTCAACAAGTGGCCAAGATATTGTTGCACCATATTACCATGAGAAAGGAGGTCGTGCAAGCAAAACAAGTCCTTGACTCAAAAGGACCAAAAGGTATTTTCGAAACTAAGGCTAGAAAAGATGCTTTGACTCTTACTCTTTCACCTCTCCCTCTCCGTTTGGACACACCACACACCACCCACGAAATCTATAGAATAATGGGAGGAGCTAATGTGAGGTCTATTTATTTCCACCGGTCCGAAGGCAATAATCACAATGGTAGTGCAAATGTGCTTTGTGCTAACCCAATCGTGTATAGAACCTTTGTGAAGAAAACACATGTCATTGGAGGAAATTATGTGGATTTTGCACCACACATTAGAAGCTTAGAAGGCCTAAAACCACCGACCGAAGACCAAGTGAAGGATTTTGGATTCAGCGACATCAATACGGCCATTGTGAACACAATGACCACCTTCAACATGCAAAGTGAGGTCATCACCAAGAAGGACATGATAGAATTATTGGAGGAGAACAACAAGAAGCTAAGGCAAGAAAATAGAGAGTATGCGGACAAGTTACATGATGACTTGAAAGAAAATATGGAGGCAATTGAGGAATCCATGCTTGCCACACTCTAAACCATGCGAGCTATCACGGGGAAAACCAACAATCCAAGAATTGAGTCAAACATGTGACCTCCCAAGACCGCAGGGAAATACATACCTATCTTACAATACACTATAGTTTACAATACTTTATTGACACTAGTCTTAAATACGCAATAGCATACAAGTATGTGAGAACGATATACACATATCGTATTAGAGACCTTACCCAATACCATGATAAATACAGTAGACTATACCATACTACATACTATACCAAACGCTGTATTTTTTACTATATGCAATACAAAAACTATACAAAAACACTTACATACCTTAGCCACAAAGAAATACCAATACTTGCACTACACAAACAATTCTATTGTATTAAACAATACTCTCAATACAAAATACAACATTATACCAAAACTCGCATTAAGAAATACCTACACTGTATTAAAAAAATGGGAATATACATATCTCAAGCTCCATACACAAAATTGAAGCCGACAGTATATCCCATAACATACAATACAATACATAGTGAAAATACCAACAATAATGCACACACTATTACATATACAGGTACAAACACTGGAACAAATACTAATACGGGTACTGATACGAATACTGGACCGAATACTGATACAAATACAGGTTTAAATACTGATATGGATACTAGTACGAAATCTGGAATGAATATTGGTACAAATACTTATACTAAGACAAACATTGACATAAATACTGAGACAAATACTAATACTAAAACAAATACCAAGACATATACCAATAAAAACACACGTGTGAAGACGAAAACCAATACAACCACAACCAATACAACTACACATAATAAAATAAAAACAAACCCAAAAATAAATGAAATGGATGAAATTAATCAAAGGTATAGATTAAATATACAAACAAAAAACAAAAGTATGAAAACAAAAATAAATAATAAAAGGAATAAGAGAAGAGATGGAATTAGAATAAATAATAAAAGGAAAGAGAAAATAAGTATCATAATTACATATAACAAAAAAGGAAACAATAATAATGAAAACAATAAAGGACTTCTTGTAATAAAGATAAATAAGGGTAGAAGGGAATCTAAATTCAGAAACCATCAGAAGATAAGGGATGAAAAAATGGCTAAAAATAGGAAAATCAAGGAGAGTAAAAAGAGATATTATAAACTAAATAGGAAGAAGATAGATATTTATGAAATTTCAAAGGTTTCAAATAGAGCAAGAAATATTAATAATAAAACGAAAAAATCGGAGAGGATATGTAAGAAGAAAATAAAGGGTCAGGTAGAAAACCATTATCATAAGAATACATATAACAAGAACAGAGCAACAAATAGCAATACTAAAAATAGAATAGACTTCCTAAGGAAATCAAAAATAAGGGATGGAAAAGTAACAAAATTAGTAATGAGTATTAATTATCATAAGAATACAAATATTAGGAACATAGACATAAACAACTGTACTAAAAATAGAATATGCTTCCTAAGAAATTCAAAAATAAGGGATGGAAAATTCACCAAATTAGTAATGGGAAGTAATTATAATAAGAATACAAACATGAAGAACATAGCTAGAAATATCAGAACTAAAAATAGAATATGCTTCCTAAGAAATTCAAATATAAGGGATGAAAAATACACCAAAACAATAATGGGTATCAAATATAATAAGAATACAAATAGGAAGAATATAGCTATAAACAACAGTACTAAAAATAGAATATGCTTCCTAAGAAATTCGAAAAAGAAGGATGAAAAATGCACCCAAATAGTAATGCGAATCAAATATAATAAGAATATAAATAGGAAGGCTATAGCTATAAACATCAGTACTAAAAATAGATTATACTTCGTAAGAAATTCAAAAAGAACGGATGCAAAATTAACCAAACTTGTAATGAGAAACAAAAATTTCAGAGTAAAAATAAATAGAGAAGATAGTAATAATAAAAGAGTACATACATAAAATAGAAATTGGAATATAATCTACAGGGATAAATGGAAAGTTAATAGTAATATTAAATTTGTTATATATAAAGATGAGGGGAGTTCGCTATTAAATAGTAGAAATTTGTTGAGAGTATGTAGGATTATTAAAATTGGGGGTGGGATTAATGTCTCGCTGGCCGGCTGGGTGCCGAAGGTGCCAAAAATAGACTTACTAAAAATAGAAATTCTAATAAATATAAAAATATATACGAATCTGATTGAAATAAATATCAATCTGTTTTTAGAAATCATAGTTTTAGACAAAATATGTTTAGAAAGAAATCTTTTACAAAACTCATTATTTCAATATACGGGTACATATACTGATACGTATACCAATACTTATACTGATACATACACCGATGAGTATACTTATAAATATACTGATACAAATACTGGTACGTATATTGCTACACATACGGGTATGTATATAAATACAAATACTTATACAAATACAAATACCAATACCAATACAAATAGTGGTACGTGTACTCATACGAATACTAACACAAATACTAACAAAGATACTGATACAAATACCAAGACAAAAACCGTGACATACAGTAATACAAACATACAAAAGAATACTAATATAATACCACATAAAACTACATACACACACACAAAGACAACCACACACCATCAACGAAACACATACATATACATACACACATACAAAGACAAACACATACAATCAAAAAAACACAAATACCAAAGCCACATTCAAAAACAAAAAATTCTAAAACTAAACAAAAAACCCATCTACCACAAACTACTAATATTAATTGGAGGAGACATGAAGACTAACCCAAGGCCCATGCCGAACATATTAAAAAGACACCCCGCTTCGCACAAAAAGAATGACAAAACATATTTCATACCAAATACTAATACAAACACCAAAACAAACAATTGTACAAACCACAAAGTATATAATAACACCGCATATGAAAAAAAGGACTTAAAAGCCACTTTAAAAACCAACATAAACCCACATACAAATAGCTTAAACATAATAGTTACATATGCACACAGACAAAAACAACCAAGATGAAATACAACCAATCATATATACATCCATACACTACTAAAACAAAAACAACCACAAAAAACACATGGACTAAAAATAAACTAAAGACGAAAACAACTACACCTACTATAAAAATAAATAAACCCACAACTCACACACAAAATACAAACATCCACCTACCCTCAAACCAACAAGTCATTAATAACACAACAAAGCCTTTAAAATACACCACTAAACATATATACCACAAACTTCTACTACTTCTAGGAGGAGACATTGAAACCAACCCGGGACACATGCCCAATATACTAAAAAGACATCCTACATCACATAAGAAAAATGCCAAAATCTACTTTATACCTAATACCATAAAACTCCAACCAGAATATGAACACATTGCAAAACCCTTCGCACCATTTCTAAAAAACACACATACATTACACCACATACACAACACTTCCCACCCAAACATTGCCCAATACATACAACAAAAAAATACGCATCCACCACCCCACATCTTATATGCACTAATAATCACTACTCATCCAAACATAGATGAATGTAACCAACTTCTAAATCCACAAAATTGGAACACAATTACATGGACTAATACACTCCTACAAACCTTACTAACCTTACAAAACCCACCAGAACGACACATTTACACTCCACACCCCTATACTGAATTCCTAGTAGACAACCAAAATATTATAAACCATGAGAACTCAATACATAAAAGACTATACGACTTCTTACATAGTCAAGACATACCACCCTCAAATGATATAATAAAACTAAAATTCCCTTACCTCCCTAACAACCTCATAAGTGAATCACTAAAATGTCTAAACCCTATACCGGAATACACCCACCCACCCCCACCTCTTCCCTACATCCCTCCTCAAAACCAAAATCAAAACATTAGACCAACCCAAGAAAATACATACATAATCACATGGAATGCCTCCTCACTAAACACTGCCCTTCCTAGCTTACAAACTCAAGTCGCAAACACAGACACACCACCGGCTCTTATAGTTATACAAGAAACAAAACTAACCGCCACAAAATCTACAAAATATATACAAAATATATTTCAAGACTATAAACTCATCTTTAACAATACACATGCACTTACAAGATGCATGCAACAAAGGAGACCATACACACCGGGCCGCGGTGGCCTCCTTACATTAATACACAAAAAATATACATTCCTTGGCAACATCAACAAAATCCCTACCCCAATGCACATATCACCATACATTCAAATAATTAAAATCACTAATCACCCACTACAACCGTGGTTAATCTTTCACATGTATATGCCATCCCATCCCGAAGATACTAGATTTCTCTTAGATATACAAAACACTATTACAACCCATATTAATAATCATCCCAATCATACATACCTATTATGTGGAGACTTCAATAGAGACATAGCGCTAATTGGCCGCCAAAATGGAAACCATCACACCCCCCCTCAAAACATTGATTACCAATGGCGCCGCTTCACAGAAAACTTAAACTTCACTTACATCAGTACCGATACACAATTCTCTAGACAAGGTGGCTATAATTATAGTGATTGGAGTCTAATAGACGGTTTCTATATAAATACAAACAACAACACACAATACACCTCCACAACAAACAAAGATATTATTCTCAATTCGGACCACTCACCCGTACAACTGCACATCCCAAATAACACACTAATTAGTAGAACTCCCACAATCCCAAACAAAGACACTATACGCATACTCAACCCCATCCCAAAAACCAACATAGAAAAATTCAATACAAAATTCTTCGAAGAAAACACCGTACAAATAGACTCCCTCATAAACACTCTTGAAATCAATAGTCAATTAACACAAGCACAATGGCAAGAAGCATGCCACTCTCTAGACAAACTCATCAATAAAATCTCTAATACACTAGAACAAACTTGTAGAGCACACCCAATACCCCAAATGACAAACAGAACCTCTCAACAAGGCGGGTATCTACCCCGCAAACTTTCTAAAACTTAGAAACAACACTTAACCACATACCATACCATACATAAAACCATTAGAATTGTAGTAAACAACCCTCAATGGCGTAACCACCCCATACACAACGAACTACTAACTATACAACACATCCAAATCCCTACCCCGCCGCCTCCGGACCTTCCCCACGATACATGGATAAAAGATATCGCGATAATTGCAAAAAATGCCAACATACAAGCCCGGAAAATAATCACAAAATACACAAAAGAAAACATTAAAAAAGCCATCTCAAAATACAGACAACTATACGAAATCAGCCCCAAAAAAATTAACAAAAAAGTCTTTAAAAACCTTGAATCCCCACCAATGGATTGTATCAAAGATCAATATAATAATATTCTAACTAGCCCCGAAGACATTGCGAATGAAATATTCAACCAACAAACAAAAACCAATAGACCAACAGTACCAACATGTAATTACCAGCCACAACATACAATAGAATGCACATGTGCAATACGCCAATACCTTTGGCACGACCTGGACGGATATACCCTTGACAAACGGGGCGAACCAGAAATTCCACTACATAAATACCTCAACAGAGCCACATAGGACACATGCCTCCAAAATCTTGGAAATAATAAAGCCCCAGGCCCAGACCGCATACCAAACTCAATACTCAAAAACATGCCTCCAAGATTTCATAAACTACTATTCCTATTCTTTTCTCACTGCTATAAACAAAAACAAATACCAAATTCATGGAAAACAAGTGCAACAATTCTACTATACAAAAAAGGCGATCCATCCATGCTACCCAATCATAGACCAATTGCACTAGCTATCACAATATATAAGCTTTTTACCAGTACACTCACCCACATACTATCCTCATACGGCGAAAAATTCAAAATCCTACGTGATAGTCAAGAAGGATTTAGAGCAGAGAGAAGTACCGCAAGGCAAATACAAACTATAATAGCCGCATTAGAAGACGCAAAATTTACTAACCAAGATATATACATACTATACGTGGACTTCAAAAATGCCTTTGGCTCAATTGATCATGCCAGACTTCTAGCAATAATGTCAGACCTTGGCTACCCAAAAGAGGCAACTACATTTGTTGGAAACATCTATTCCCAATCATCTACTTGCTATATCGGCGAACACTTTGGGAAAACAAAACCTATACCCATCCAAAGAGGAACTATACAAGGGGACACCCTCAGCCCATACCTATTTATTATATTTTTAGAACCACTACTTAGATGGCTAGAAAGAGGCAATAATGGATATACTTTCGGCACATCACAAGTCACAATAAACTCCGCCGCATACGCAGATGACCTAGCTACCATAACTAACAAAATCAAATCAATCCAAATACAACTCCATAAAATTGATAGATATTGTAAATGGGCTGGCATGGATGTGGGAGTTCCAAAATGTGCCGCTACCGGATGTCCAAACAAATCTAAATTGAACCCTACCACTTTCAAAGCCCTAATGCAAACCTCTAACATCAACTACCGCAACCAACCAATCCCTATACTACACCAAAACGAACCATACATATACCTAGGTACAAATCTTGTTCCCTCACTAAAATGGAAAATCCAAATCCACACTACAACCACAAAGCTCATCAAACAATGCAAAGAACTAACAACATGCCCAGCCACCATGAAACAAAAAATAAAAATGGTTGATACCGTACTACGCCCAGGTGTGGCATACAGTTTCTACGGTGTACCATACTCTATGCCAGCTATCAAAAAACTTGATAAAAAAATAATAGCCATACAAAAAACCATATGTGGATTACCAAAATGTATGTCAAACGCAATAACCCAACTACCACATAACCTATTTGGACTTGAAGCTTTCTCCCTAAAAAACGCATACCTCCGATGTATAGGCGAACAACTGCAAAATGCTCTAAACGATAAAGGAAGACTTGGGAAAATATATAATGGATTAACTCACTATGTCCTTGCCCAATATGGTGGCGTTGAAAACATACCGAGAATTAAAAAAAGTGACTGCATAAGATCACTAATAACACGAACATTCTTCTTATTAAAACATATAGCTAAAGCCCACCTTAAAAATACGCTCCCGAACTTCCTCACTAATCCTACAACACTAGAAATACTATGGCGCCAAGAAACATTAAATCATAACACACTCAATGCCCAACTCTCCCAAAAGCTTCTACAAAAACTCCTCTCAAAAAATATTTTTGAACTAAACCAAATTACCTTACCTAACGGTACACACATCATGAACAATGAGGACTTCAAAACCTACCACTTCACCCCATCTAAACTAATAAAGAGTGCCCTAAGTGTTGCTAAACAACTATTTTGCCACATAACATGCCCCACTATATGTCATACTCCTTGCAACATACACCCATACTCTCATACACTTAAAGATCCATTCATCACCCTCAACAATAACACCATCCCAAGAAATATTCCCACACCAACCAATCCCCCTAACCCTCCACATACATACCACTCCCGCCCCCCAACATACATCCCCAAAAACCCTACCACATACCCCATTAATAATATCATAAACCATAAACATATCCAACACACAGACACAAATAACATACAAAATACCTACACAAAATATCTATGCCAATGGCAACACAATGATAATACATACAATAAATGGCTCCCCCAAAGAGACCTTTTTCCACGGCATGACACCAATACCTCCACACATAACACTGAAAAATTAAAACAATACTACCAAAAGATCCAAAACAAAATATACGCAGATATCATCCTTGCCCACCATCCACAAGAACAATCGTCAGACTCAAGGTCCGTAACGCCACCCATAATTATCCCACTCTTGAACATCTACACAACAGAATGCAACCCCAAAAATGATATCCTTACATCCTCAAACACAATTCAAATAGATAACAATCAAGCACATCTATACGAAGAAAACGGCCGACATTTACACACCATACCCATTACCCGGCTCCAATGGTTATGGAACCAATATCATACAAAATTACAAACCCCTACAAACATTGAACCAACAACCCAACCCTTTGAAACCGAACTAATATGGCTTTACCAAAGATATAAATATCGAATACCAAAAACTGACCCCCTCAAAAATGCGCAATACACAATACCCACCCCCATTTTAGACTCACTAATATCATCCTTTAACATCGAACACTCATATTTTTCCTCCCCGATCACATGTCCTACCAAACTAAATAAATTCTACTCACCGTACGAAAGAGACAAAATATTTGGATCCCTAGGCAAGGCCTTTGAACACAAATGGATCGGAAATGGAATAGCTCACCCCCACAACGAGAAAGACATAGAACAAGCCATACATTGGGCTAGACTTGCCGCCAAACACGATCCAAATAACACAAAAACAATCATCGTCACACCGAACAACAATTGGTACCAAAACAACAACCAACATTCAAACCCATTCCCAGATTCCCACATCATTGCATTATTCGAAGCAGACACAATACCATACGAAGAACCTAATATCCCACCCGAGCTAAAAAAACCCCGAATAGAGCCATCTACATTACAAATACTATGCGTCCATCATCAAAATCAAAACCTGGGCTCCCTAGAACAACTTGCGGAACTTACCTCCATAACAGACAATCTAGACATACAACGACCATACACAAAATCGGCCCCACCAACACCCATACAAACCCCCGTAAACAAAAGTAAAAAATGGTCAAAATTAAACTATGACAACAACACATTAAACTACTCCGTCATACCTCCCCCTCTCCCAGACTACCCAACTCATACCACACCAAAATTTAATCCCGCATACAGTTATTACACCAACGGCTCCTTTAAACCACCGGAACAAATTAGCCCGGGCTCTTAGCGCAGAGAAAAAGCTGGCTATGGCATATATAACTCTACCAAAGAAATTAAACTAGCCAAAAGACTCCATGGACTACAAAATATCCTCAGAGGAGAACTCATGGCCATTCACAAAACACTACAAATCATCACAACAAAATACAAAAATGAACCTGCACATATATTCACCGATTGTATAAATGCACTCTACCTACTAAACACTCAAATAACACACCCAACCCTTCACAACAGTCACCCCGACCAAACCATACTAACATCAATGGTACAAATGTTACAAAAACGTACACAAATCACAACCCTTCACAAAGTCAGAGCCCATGCCAACATTGATGGCAACGAACAAGCAGACAAACTTGCAAAAGAAGGCCGAGAAAAAACACACAAAAACGCCAAAGACCCTCACGAACATGCTCATGCCAGCCCATACTACTTTCAAAAAGAAGATTGGCCTTCCAAAGAAGATACCCCCGACAAAGGCCCAATTAGATTTCTGGGCAAATATCTCAAAAAACAAGACCTCTACAACAACCTCGATACAATCTCAGAAAATATTCCTAACATAGAAAAATGGACTAACAATAACAACATAGACAATGAACTCTCTACAAACTTTTGGAAAAACCCCATCATCTCAGACTCACAAATAACGTGCCTCATCAAATTCCGTACAGGTCAGTACATGGGAAACGCTCGCAAACAACTCTTCTTTGGAATAGAAAGATTCCCATCCATAACATGCCCCATATGCCCCTCAACGGACTCCGACACATGGCTTCATGTGCTACTCAAATGCCAAAACCACCACATACACTCTCTAATTGTTAAAAGACATAACAAAGCGGTATGGGAAGTTCGAAAACTAATCACCTCCTACAATAAATCGAGATGTTTCATACTTATGAACGCCGGCACTTTTAATAGCAATCCACAAGAAAACACGGTCCCCCCATGGCTACTTCCATGCTCATGTATGACCCAAAGATGTCATTGCAACGCTAGGCTCAAACCGGACATTCTTTGTGTCAAAGGTTTACCATACAACGACCCACCACCCGAGAACATCAACCAAGACTACACCATTCAATTCATCAAATTTACATATTGCAACGATAGATTCTCCCCGGAAACAATACAAAACAAAATAGATAAATACCAACCCCTCATAGACGACATCATTGCCCTCGGCTGGAATGTGGACCCCCTTATTGTTATCACATCCGGCGCTCGTGCCACCACCTTTATCCCATCTATGAAAACTCTCGAAGATACCTTCAAGATACCCATTGATACAATTAAAACTACCTTTAAAAATATCAACACCATCGCTATTCAACATGCCATATCTATTTTACTGCATAAACGCAAAATCGAAAACAACCAAGTCCTCCCTGATAGGCAAGACCCCCCTTAGGAACTTCGCCACTCTGTCTCTTCCTGATTGGTTGCCTGTTTTGGTTTTGCTTTTTGTTCTTTAGTTAGTTTGGCCGTGGTTGGTCGTTGTTGGTTGGTTTCTGGCTACTCGTTACATAGTGTCTACCCTCGAAAGGGGGAAGTAGTTCCAGTTCGCTAATTCCTTGTCCGGTGGGCATGGTCTTAGCAATGGAACGAACAGACACTTTATTTACGCCGGTTCCCTTCGGGAACCGGCGTTCTTCTTCTAGGGTGGAGGTGTGGTTTGGGTCATGTTTGGCCGCGAGGCGGGCCCAATGTAGAGCTTGTTGTGTTTCTTCTTCATTGTGTGGGTGGGCCATACCATTACCTATCCATTTGTGGTCAAAGGCTTTGCCTAGTGATCCGAATATTTTATCTCTTTCAAAGGGGGAGTAAAATTTGTTGAGTTTGGTGGAGCATGTGACGGGAGAGGAGAAATATGAGTGTTGGATGTTGAATGTGGAGATTAGTGAATTAAGTATAGGTATGGGTAGTGTATATTGTGTAAGCTTAAGGGGGTTGTTGTTTGGTAATCTATATTTGTATCTTTGGTATAGCCAAATGACTTCGGTTTCGAACGGTTGGGTTGTTGGTTCAATGTTTGTAGGGGTTTGTAGTTTAGTATTGTATTGGTTCCACAACCATGTGAGCCTAGTGATTGGGATGGTAAAAAGATGCCTTCCATCTTCTTCGTATAAGTGTGCTTGGTCTTTGTCAATTTTTATTGTGTTAGATGAGGTAAGCGTGTCTTTTTCGGGGTTGCATTCCGTTGTGTAGATGTTTAGTAGGGGGATTATTGTGGGTGGGGTGACGGACCTTGTGTCTTGGGGTTGGTTTTGTGGGTGGTGAGCTTGGATAATTTCGGTGTAGAATTTGTATTGAGTTCTTTGATAATATTGTGTCAATATATTTGTGTTATGTGAAATGGTGTTTTGGTTGTGTCTTGGGAAGAGGTTTCTTTGGGGGAGCCATTTGTTGTAAGTGTGGTTATTGTGAGTCCATTGGCATAGATATCTAGTGTAATTGTTTTCTATTTGGTTTTTATCTATTTTTTCCTTGTATTCGTGGTGTATGACGTTGTTAATGGGATAGATGGTGGGATTTTTGAGGATGTGGTTTTGGGGGGTGGGGGTGGTGTGGGTGGGAGTGGGGACGGTGGATCGATTGTGTGGTGATATTTCTTGGGGTGATGTCATTGTTTATAGTGATGAATGGGTCTCTAATTGTATGAGAGTATGTATGTGTATTGGTATGTGTGTTGGATGGGGGGGGATATATTGGGTGACAAAAGAGTTGTCGTGCACTTTTTAGGGCACTTTTGATAAGTTTTGATGGGGTGAAGTGGTAGGTTTTAAATTCTTCATTGTTCATGATGTGTGTTCCGTTGGGTAGGGAGATTTGTTTTAGTTTGTAGATATTTTTTGTTAGAAGTTTTTGTAATAACTTTTGAGATAATTGTGTGTTGAGTGTATTGTGGTTTTGTGTTTCAAGAGTCCAGGCTTTTTCTAGTGTTGTTGGTTCTGTAAGAAAGTTGGAGAGAGTGCTTTTTAGGTGGATTTTTGCTACGTTTTTTAGTAAGAAGAAGGTACGTGTTATTGGTGATCTTGTACAATTTGTCTTTTTTATTCTAGGTATGTTTTCTGCCCCCCCATATTGTGCGAGGATGTGATGTGTTAGGCCTTTGTATATTTTTCCAAGTCTGCCACTGTCATTTAGAGCGTTCTGGAGTTGTTCTCCTATGCATCTAAGGTATGCATTTTTTAGTGAGAAGGCTTCTAGTCCAAAGAGGTTGTGTGGTAGTTGGGTAATTATGTTAGACATACATTTTGGCATGCCGCATACGGTTTTTTGTGTGGTAGTTATTTTTTGGTCCAGTTTTTTGATGGCGGGCATTGAGTATGGTACCGCGTAGAAGCTGTATGCCACGCCCGGTCTTAAAACTATGTCGATCATTTTTATTTTTTGTTTCATAGTAGCCGGACAAGCAACTAGTTCTTTGCATTGTTTGATTAATTTTGTGGTGGTGGCATGAATTTGGGTTTTCCATTTTAGGGAGGGGACGAGACTTATTCCTGGATATGAGTATGGTTCGTTTTGGTGTAGAACGGGTATTTGTTGGTTTCGGTAATTAATGTTAGAGGTTTGTATTAGGGCTTTGAATGTGGTGGGGTTTGTTTTTGATTTATTTGGGCATCCAGTGATGGCACATTTTGGGACCCCTACATCCATACCTGTCCATTTGCAGTACCTGTCTATTTTGTTGAGTTGTATTTTTATGGCGTTGATTTTGTTGGTTATGGCCGCAAGGTCGTCGGCATATGCCGTGGAGTTGATGGTGGTTTGTGATGTCCCGAATGTGTATCCATTGTTGCCTCTATCTAGCCATCTAAGTAGTGGTTCTAGGAATATAATAAATAAATATGGGCTTAGGGTATCTCCTTGTATTGTTCCCCTTTGGATGGCTATGGGTTTAGTTTTACCAAAGTGTTCTCCTATGTAGGAAGTTGAGGATTCGGAGTATATATTTCCCACTAGTGCGGTGGCGTCTTTGGGGTATCCAAGGTCCGTCATTATGGCTAAAAGTCTAGCGTGGTCAATAGAACCGAAGGCATTAGTCGACATACAATATAAATATGTCTTGGTTTGTAAATCGTGCATCTTCTAATGCGGCTATTATTGTTTGGATTTGTCTAGCGGTGCTTCTTTTTGTACGGAATCCTTCTTGACTATCATGCAGTATTTTATGTTTTTCGCCATATGATGATAGTATTGATGTGAATGTGCTCGTAAATAGTTTATAGATGGTATTGGCTAGTGCGATGGGTCTATGGTTCGGTAGCATGGATGGGTCTCCTTTTTTGTATAGTAGGATCGTTGCACTTGTTTTCCATGAAGCGGGGATTTGTCTTTGTTTGTAGCACTGGGAGAAGAAGAGGTTTAGTAGTTTGTGGAACCTTGGGGGCATATTTTTTAAGATAGAGTTCGGTACGCGGTCCGGTTGGGGGGCTTTGTTATTTCCTAGGTTACGTAGGCATGTGTCATATGTAGCTTGTTTAAAGTATGTGTGTAGTGGGGTTTCCGGGTCTCCTCTTGTTTCTAATGTGAATCCATCTAGGTCATGCCATGGATATTGTCGTACTGCGCATGTGCATGTAGTGCGGTGGTCCGGTTGATAGTTGCATGTGTTTACCGTAGGTGTGTTGTTTTTTGTTTGTTGGTTAAATATTTCGTTTGCAATGTCTTCTGGGCTAGTTAGTATATTGTTATATTGGTTGATGATACAGTCTAATGGTGGGGACTCCATATTTTTGAATATTCTTCTGTTTATTTTCTTGGGGCTAGTTTCATATAGTTGTCTGTATTTGAAGATGGCTTTTCGAATGTTTTCTTGGGTATGTTTGGTGGTGATCTTTCGGGCTTGTATGTTGGCATTTTTTGCAATTAATGCTATGTCATTTATCCATGTGTCGTGAGGTAGGTGTATGGGGGGTGGATTAGGAATTTGTGTGTGTTGAAGGTTTTGGAGTTCGTTGAGAATAGGGTGGTTTCGCCATTGGGGGTTATTATTTACAATTCTTATGGTTTTCCGTAAGGTGTGGTAAACGGTTAGATGTTGTTTCCATGTTTTAGATAGTTTTCGGGGTAAATATCCACTTTGTTGTGATGTTCGGTTTGTCATTTGTGGTATGGGTTGGGTTTTGCAAGTTTGTTCAATTGTATTGGATATGTTGTTGATGAGTGTATCTAGGGTGTGATAGGCTTCTTGCCATTGTGTTTGGGAAAGATGGTTATTAGATTTCAATTCGTTTATTAGGGAGTCAATGCGTAATGAATTTTCCTCAAAAAAATTTGTGTTGAATAATTCTATGTTGTTTTGTGGGATGGGGTTGAGGATACGTATGTGGTCATTGTTTGTGTTGGTTGGTGTACGGTTTATAAATGTGTTGTTTGGAATGTGGAGTTGTATAGGTGAATGATCAGAGTTCAGTTGAATGTTATTGTCTGTTGGGGAAGTAAATGTGGTATAGTTAGTTGCACGTACATAGAATCCATCAATTAGGCTCCAGTTGTTATAGTTGTATCCTCCTTGTCTAGAGTATGTAGTGTTTGTGGGAATATAATTGAAGTTTAGATTTTCAGTAAATTGTTTCCATTGTAGGTCTATTATTTGTGGTGGTGTGTGTTGGTTTCTATTTTGTCTACCTATGAGGGCAACGTCTCTATTGAAGTCACCACATAAGATGTGGTTGTGGTTGGGATTGTTGGTGATATGGGTAGTGATGTTAGTTTTGATGTCCTCGGTGAATCTGATGTCTTCGGGGTGGGATGGCATATATATGTGGTGGATTAGCCATGATTGTAATGGGTGATTGGAGATTTCCATAATTTGGAGGTATGGAGGTATGTTCATTGGGGTGGGGATTTTTTTAATATTGCTTGGAAAGGCGTAATTTTTGTGTATGAGGGTGAGGAGGCCCCCTCGGCCCGGTGTATATGGTCTACTTTGTTGTATGCATCGTGTTAGGGCATGTGTATTATTGAAAATAAGTTTGTAGTCGGGAAATAGTCTTTGTATGTATTTTGTGGATTTTGTGGCCGATATTTTTGTTTCTTGTATGACTATGAGTGCCGATGGTGTGTTAGTGTGTATAATTATGTTTTGTAGCTTTGGGAGCGCAATGTTTAGGGATGAGGCATTCCATGTTATTATGCTTGTGTTGTTGTTGTTCGTATGTGGATTATGGTTTTGTGGTGGGATGTAATTTGGTGGTGGGGGTGGATGCGTGTATTCCGGGAGGGGGTTTAGGCATTTTAGTGCCTCGTTTATGATAGTGTTAGGGAGGTAGGGAAATCTTTGTTTTACCATGTCATTTGTTGGGGGTGTATTTTGGTTGTGTATAAAGTCATATAGTTCTTTGTTTATCGATGTGTTGTGGGTTATGATGTTTAAGTTGGATTCAAGAAATGTTGTGTGACGATGTGGGGTACTAATGTATCTTTCGGGGGGGTTTTGTAGATTATGTAGAGTGTCAAGGAGTGTATTGGTCCATTGGGTTATGGTTTGATTTTGTGTGTTTAGGAGTTGATTGCAGAGGTCTATGTTGGGGTGTATAGTGGTGGCTAGGGCATATAGAATGTGGGAAGGAGGATATCCGTTGTGTTGGTTTATATATGTGGCGATACATGGGTATGTGTTATTATGTTGTTGATGTAATATATGTGTGGTTTTGAAAAGAGGGGCAAATTTTTGGGCAATGTGTTCGTATTCGGGTTGTAGCTTTATGGTATTTGGTATGAAATATGTTTTGGCATTCTTTTTGTGTGAAGTGGGGTGTCTTTTTAATACGTTCGGCATAGGTCCTGGGTTAGCCTCTATGTCTCCTCCGATTAATATTAGTAATTTGTAGTAGATGGGTTTTTTGTTTTGTTTTGAGTTTTTTTGTTTTTGTATGTGACTTTGGTGTTTTTTTTATTGTATGTATTTGTTTTTGTATGTGTGTATGTATATGTATGTGTTAGGATTCATGCCGGCCTTCTTCGGAGACCGGCGTTCTTCTCTGTATGTGTTACGTTGATGGTGTATTGTTGTCTTTGTGTGTGTATATGTTTTTTTATTTGTTTTCATATTGTTATTTATTCGTATGTTCGTATTAGTATATACCTCGGTTTTTGTCTCGGTGTTTGTATCAGTATCCTTCTTAGTATTCGTGTTATAATTCGTACTAGTATCAGTATTTGTATTAGTATACGCAATAATATACGTATGTACCAATATTCATATACATATTACGTATATGTACCAATATTAATAGTATACGTATGTACCAATATTCATATTGTATCAGTATTTGTATGTACCAATATTAATAGTATACGTATGTACCAATATTAATAGTATACGTATATACCAATATTCATATTGGTATTTGTACTAGTGTAAGTATCAGTATTTGTATTAGTATACGCAATAGTATACGTATCTGTATACGTAGCATTATACAGATATTTATACAGATACGTACCAGTATACGGAAAAAATATATTGATATTTATTTCAATCAGATTCATAAATATTCTTACTGTCATTAGAATTTCTATTTTTAGTTATTCTATTTTTGGCGCCTTCGGCACCCATACGGCCGGCAAGACATAAAACCCCCCTTCTATTTTTATTATTCTATATATTCTCAACAAATTTCTATTCTTTAATCGCAAACTCTCTTCATCTTTATATATATCAATTTTAATATTACTATTAACTATCCTTTTATCCCTGTAATTTATATTCCAATTTGTATTTTTTGTCCGTACTATTTTATTATAACTACCTTCTCTATTTAATTTTACTTTGAAATTTTTGTTTCTCATTACAAGTTTGGTTAATTTTCCATCCCTTATTTTTGAATTTCTTAGGAAGCATATTCTATTTTTAGAACTTCTGTTTACAGCTATGTTCTTCATATTTGTATTCTTATTATAATTAATTGCCATTACTAATTTGGTGAATTTTCCATCCCTTATTTTTGAATTTCTTAAGAAGCATGTACTATTTTTAGAACTGCTGTTTATAGCTATGTTCTTAATATTTGTATTCTTATGATAATTAATTCTCATTACTAATTTTGTTAATTTTCCATCCCTTATTTTTGAATTTCTTAGGAAGCATATTCTATTTTTAGAACTTCTGTTTACAGCTATGTTCTTCATATTTGTATTCTTATTATAATTAATTGCCATTACTAATTTGGTGAATTTTCCATCCCTTATTTTTGAATTTCTTAAGAAGCATGTACTATTTTTAGAACTGCTGTTTATAGCTATGTTCTTAATATTTGTATTCTTATGATAATTAATTCTCATTACTAATTTTGTTAATTTTCCATCCCTTATTTTTTATTTCCTTAGGAAGCATATTCTATTTTTAGTTCTGTTGTTTGTTGCTATGTTCTTATTATTTGTTTTCTTATGATAATGGTTTTCTATTTTATCCTTTATTTTCTTCTTACATATCCTCTCCATTTTTGTTATTTTATTTTTAATATTACTTGCTCTAATTAAAACCTTTGAAATTTTATAACTATCTATCTTCTTCCTATTTAATTTATTATATCTCTTTTTACTATCCTTGAATTTCCTATTTTTAGCCATTTTAATATTCCTTGACTTTTTATGGTTTTTGGGTTTAGAATCCCTTCTACCCTTATGTATCTTTATTACAAAATTTTCACCACATAATAATAAGAGGGATGTTTCATTAATATTTTCTAGTGGTGATTGCTTAATTTTTATTTTTTGAAATGAAAGTGGTTTTGTGTTTATAATTTGAGGTGAAATGAGCTTTTCGTATTTTATTTTGTATTTTTTTGATTGCATGTATTCGTCTTTGAATGTGTGTATATGTATGTATGTGTTCTGTTTATGGTGTGTGATTGTCTTTGTATTTTTATTTGGTTTAGTATTCATTCGTATGTTTGTGTTAGTGTATGTTTCAATATTTGTCTTCGTATTTGTATCAGTATCCATGTTAGTATTTGTGTTAGTATTAGTACATGTATTAGTGTTTGTATTGGTATTTCCAGTCATATTTGTATTAGTATAAATATCAATATCAGTATTAGTATATGTACCAGTATTTGTATGAGTGTACGTACCAGTATTTGTCCCAGTATTTAAATCAATATACGTATCGGTATATGTTCCGGTATATGTACCAGTATTAGTTCATTTATACGTACTGGTAGGCTACTAGTATTTGTATCAGTTTTTGTACCAGTATACGTACCAATATATGGACCCGTATTTGTTTCAGTATACATACTAGTATGAAGATCAGTATATATACCAGTATATGTACCCGTATTTGTATTCGTATATATACCAATATATGTACCAGTATATATACCAGTATATGTACCAATATATGTACCAGTATACATACTAATATAGGTGCCGGTATATACATTAGTATTCGTACCCGTATATATACCAGTATACATACTAATATAGGTGCCGGTATATACATCAGTATTCGTACCCATATATATATCAGTATATGTATCATCGTGTATATTTTTATTTGTACTGGTATTTGTTTTATAAAGTATCAACTTAGATTTTATACATGGCTTGTAATATGTGTGTAGTTTTGTTTTTTCTTTAATATAGTGTAAGTATTTGAGAAGTTTGGTATAGTATTGTATTTTGTATTTAAGATAGTGTCTAATACAATGTATGTATTTGTTCAATACAAGTATTGATGTCTGTATGTATCTAGGGTATGTAGAAATTTGTGCTATACTATACTTTCTACTACCTAGTATTGTATAAGAAGTGTAGAGGTGGTAAATAGGTTTTACCGTGTGGTCTTTGGTCATTACATGTTTGGCGGTTTGTCTTGGAGGAGTGGTAAGTTGGATTTACCGGTCACGGCGGACATCTTTTGCACTAGTGAAAACATTGTTGCTTGGATGTCTTCCATGTGGAGCTTGAGTTCTTCGTGCTTCATGTCGGTGTAGTCTTTGTTTGCTTGAGTCACCGTCTTGTTGTTGTCTTCGATCATTTTTGTCACTTCCTCCTTGGTGCAATAAGGGGGGGATGATGAGGAGGCTTGGACATTAAATGTGGTGATTGTGTTGATGAGGGCGGTGTTGATGTCATCAAAGCCAAAGTCTTTGATGGCGTCCGCGGTGGGTGGATGTGATCCTTCCAAGCTTCTTGGGTGTGGCGAAAAGTTCACGTAGCTCCCATCTATCACATGGGTCTTTTTTACAAAAGATCTATACACAATGGGATTAGCACAAAGCACGTTGCAACTTCCATTGTGGTAGTTTTCTCTCTCTCTATGAAACCAAATTTCTCTAACATTGAGGGCTCCCATAATTTTATAAATTGCTTGTGAAGTGTTTATGGTGTTTAAAGTGATCGGGAGGGAAGAGAGGGTAAGGGTTAGAGCTTCTTTCCTTGCCTTTGTTTCGGTGACACCATTTGGTCCTTTGGTGTCAATCACTTGTCTTGGGAGCAAGACTTCGTTTTGCACCACAATGCGGTTGGTGATCATGTTCTTCACTTGTGTTGGTGTTGAGGCTATGATGAATGCCCACGATTCACCATACATCTTTTGTACGTTGGTTATTTCGTAGTCATGCCCTTGTGCAAAACTTTGTCCAAGTATCTCTTCAAACACCGTTTGAGCTGAAATTGCCACTAGGCACTCACTTTTCACTTTCAAGGAGAGGTTAGAACTCTTAGAAAGATTGTTAAAGGTTTTGCAAACTTTTCCAAACACATCTTGACCATCAATGTTTAAGATAAACACTCTAAGGCCTTTGAGCAATGCAAGACCATCATACTCGGGTTTAAGAAGGTGTACCTTAAAGCTTCCCGCCCACACTCCCTTTATTTTCCCTTGTTTGATGCTAAGACATGGTATGTATAGAGGGTCGTAAACACTGGTGCCAAGCAAGATGTTCATTTTCTCCAATCTTTCAACAATCATGTTACGAGCCCTTTCATACATGATAGGGGTGTTAGGTAGTTCAAAATGGATGGCAATATGGAAGTCAAGGGATAAACCTGTGGATTTGTTTGTCTTGATTTCGCAAGGGAGTTGCGTGATGTTGTAGTGTTGCTTGGCATCACCTTTTCTTACCTCCATGGGATACAATACTTGCGGAATGCCTGGGAAGGCCACCCTCGCGTCATAGGCCTCTATGGCTTCCTCTTTCTTGAGTCCTCTAGTTATCATATCCAACACCGTTTCACCGCTAAAAAGTTCTTCGGCTCCTTCCTCAATGGCAAGTGCTTCCATGGCCTGAAATCCCATCCAAAATTTGTAAGTGGTGAAAATGGGTTTGGTGTACTTACCTTCATTGGTGTTGGATCGTTTACTTTTCTTGCAGCTGTTGTTTTCGCCTTCTTTGCCTCTTGGTGTCTTTGATTTTGTGGTGGTGTTGGGGCTTTCATCCGTTTGATCCACCATCTCTAAGTCTTGGGATAAATTCTTTCTTGCGGTTCCTGCCATGTTAGTGTTCCTACTTTCTAATGCTAGTGGCGTAGAGAAGAAACTAGGGTCGCTAGGGGAGAGATGGTAGTCGCTGGGTAAGAGGCGAGGGTCGCTAAGGGAGAAGTGAAGGTCGCAGGAGGAGAAACAAGGGTCTCTGGGTGAAGGACGAGGGTCGCTACGGGGGGAGTGCAGGTCGCTAGAGGAAAAACTAGGGTCGCTACGGGGGGAGTGCAGGTCGTTGGAGGAAAAGCTAGGGTCGCTGGGGGGAAGACGAGGGTCTCTAAAGGAAAAGCGAGGGTCGCTGGTGGAAAGACGAGGGTCGTTGGGGGGAAGACGAAGGTCGCTGGTGGGAAGACGTGGGTCGTTATGGGGAATACTGGGGTCGCAGAGGGAGAAAGGAGGGTCGCTAGGGAGAGTGAGGTGGTCGCTACTGGTTTTTTCTGAAGTGTTTTCAGGGTTTCTGCGGGGGTTGTGATGGGTTTCGTGTGTGTGAGTAGGTAGTCTGTGTGAGTGTGGGGGGAGGCGGAGGGATTTGAGACGGTGCTTGAAGGGGGAGGGGAGTGGGGAGGAGTATGGGATCTGGGAAGTGGGGGTCTGGAGTGTCGGGATCGGAGGCCAGGGAGCCGGCAGAGTTGTGTGCAATAGGGAAGGAGCTCCGGGGAGGGAGGGAGTGAGGAGTCGGGGAGTGGTGATAGGGGGAGGAATATTGGAAAGGGGGAGGATTTTGGCGAGAGGGGGAGAGGGGTTTGGGGAAGAGGCTGTGGACATGTGATTTGTGTGAGTGGGGGTTCGGGTTTTGGGGAACTGGGATCTGTGAGAGGTTACGAGTGAAGAGGGGTGTCTGCGGGAGGTGAGAGGGAGGATTTTGGTGAGAGGGAGAGGGGGAGATGGGTTTGGGGAAGAGGCTGTGGACAAGTGGTTCGTGTAAGTGGGGGTTCGGGTGCTGGGAAAGTGGAGTCTGGGAGAGGTTATTGTGAGTGTGGGATTCGGGGAGGGGGTAATTTGGATCTGGGGGGTGTCTATGAGGTTCGGTGGAGAGATTGTGAGAGTCGGGGAAGAGGGGGGAGAGGCTGTGGACAGTTGGAGAAGGGTTTTGGGAAGAGAGGGGGTGGAGGTTTCGGGAAGGCAGGGGGTAGTGGGTCTTGGAGAGGTGTTCTGAAGAGGAGGAGTTAGGAGCTGGGGAGGGTTTTAGGGGAGTGAAGGAGGGGAGAGGGGTTTGAGGGGGGGCTGTGATCAGCGAGGGAGCGGCTCCGATGGGGAAGGGGGTGGGAGATCGGGAGGGAGTGTTAGGGGGATGGAAAGTGGGGATCAGGGGGGAGTTTACAGGGAGAGGGAGACGGGGGGAAGGGGGGTGGTTCGGGGGAGGGTGGAGAGGTGAGGAGTGTTGAGAGGGGGTGGGAGGCTGTGAAGAAAATGCGTTAGGTTGTGAGGGGGGGGATGAGAGGGATGAGGGAGAAAGATTGTGAGTGTGTAGGGGAGAGGTTATGGGGAGAGCTAGAGGTTCGATGAGTGTGCTTACCTTCTTTTTTGTGCGTTTGAGAGGTCCTTGCTGGTGTAATGTTGCTGCTGTTTTGCTGATTTCTTGACTCGCTCCACCTCCAGGTGTTGTCGTGTGCTCCGGTGCTGATGATGTGTGTCTTTGTTGCTGTTGCATAGGTAGATCCGGATCTGGAAGAATTTGCGAGCGCTTCCACGTGCAATCTTCACACACAAACTTAGTGAAATTTTTTGTTAGGGTTTGGGTGCTAAGTTCTATGTGCTTGATGTTGTAGTGAGATTTAGGTGTACTACTGTAAATGTGTGTGTGTATGGTGAGGTACAATGTGTTGTTAGAAATCAAAGTGTCAAAAAAGAGATAGAAGTGGGTAGAATTGGCCTGATTTGTCTTGTTGTTGCTGCTTAGGAGTAGATCTGCGAGTCTTGTTCTGTTGTACTTCTCTCCAGAGGCAGTTCTGCAAAGATGTCCTTCAGATCTAGTGTATAAATGACTTACACATATGATATCAGATCTATTGTGTGTGATATGTGTGATTCTAAAAGAGCATTGTGCAACTGTGGAAATAACAATTGTAACATAAAGAGAAGACGACAAAGTGGAGAAAGGGTAAGAGAAAGCCTGAGGGTGGTGAGAGGCGTTGATGCAATGGCAGCGGTGCTGCCGTCTTGGCTTCTTGCTGCTCTCAATGTTGGCGTCGAAGTCTGGGTTGGAGAGGGATGGAGGGACTCACTGGAGGGGCGTTCTGTTTCGGTATCCCTCACTAGATCTAGCTCAGATCTACCATGGAAGTGTATGATGAGGGCAGATCTGTGTACCAACACATGTGCTCCAGCTCAAAACACCACACAGAAATGTCCTCACCAACTCTAACGTGGTCCCTCTTGCAGATCTAATGATTCAAACGTCCTTTCCAACACATGCAACTGAACAACCACCTCTACCCCTCAGATTTGAAACGCACAATGGACGTACAACAGGGCCAACAACCCCCTGTTGTCTGTGCCTTTCCTCTCTGAGACTAAGTCCCTTACCCTCTCCTCACCAGGTTTTACGGAGCTCTACTCAGCCATCCTCTAAGGAGTGTTCGAAATCCAAAAAGAAAATGTACAGTACATGTACACTACAATAGAAATTGACACTTATTTGTAATTTTTTATATCCCTCTAAAAGACGTAGCAAGTAGTCTCAATTTATAATAAAGGTAGTATTAATTACCACCTTTTATTGATAGTGATTAATTCCACTAGTATATCTTGTCAGCTTAGTGCATCTTTGATGTCAACCTCAAAAGATAGATGGGCCTAGCTGGTTGATATAATATACATATTTCATGCTTTTAGATTTTTTACTAGCAATGCCAAGCCACGACTTTCCACAAAACTACTCAAACAAGTCCAAGAGGTTTTAAACCCGGACCAATTATATAAGATGCACTCATTTCAACCAACAAATTTGAGCTCGTAGCTTGGCAATACACTCCTTGCCAATATAATACTTAAATTTCTTTCTTATTATTTTCTTCTAAATAGAGTTATAAATATTTTGTCGAATTACGACTTGTCATGCCTTAAAACGGCACTAATTTTCTCATTGTTGGTCATTGTATAAATTCAACTAACACTTAATTCATGTTGCTTTTTAGAAAAAGGACTCAAATTTCACTTTGATAATGCTAGGTCGCCATACATCTCGCAAATTGTTTCTATTTGGACAAAGGAACAATTTATGATTTTAAGATTGTTTGCAAAGGGTATTGAACATAAATACCTCTTGCAATAGTGTATTTTATTGCTTGCACAAGCTTTAAATGCAATACATTTGCAAGGTATATTGCATGACAATATCCCACTCAAAGAGCAATATATTAAATAGTTTCGACGCTCTTCTAGTGCAATATCCCTCGCAAATGATCTCCATTTGTACCAGAGAGCAATATTAAATTTCATCGTTGTTCACGATTGCTATTGCTATGCAATGCCCCTTGCAACTGACCTTCATTTGGACTAGAGAGTATTTTAAGATATTGAGACCACTCACGAGAGATATCTACAGCATTATCTTTTGCGACATTGTATTCAATTGCTCGCAACCACTTCAAATATGATATATTTTTTAAAAGATTTTATTATACACCTAAATAAAATTTTCACTAATGATTTATACAAAAAATGATGTTTAGTGTCGTATACAGTTAATGTGAATCCATATACCAAGTGCAAACAAGGCATTTAGTGTAGTGATATAACCGTACACTAATTGCCAACTACTACACTATTTCCCAATTCTAGTATAGATTAAAAAATATTTTTTCACTTGTGCACATTTAGTGTATTAATAGTAGAAGTTAAAGAAAAGGTCCAAAAATTGAGAGCTGTCACAGTATCTTATGAGCAATCTTCTGAATATCATAATGCATTCAAATTTTATCCAAATTAGGCATATGAGGTGTAGTTTGGCATCTAATTTTTTAAATATCTTAAAACACATCATATGCCCAATTCAGACAAAATTTGAATGACTTGTGACCATTTGAAAGTTGCAAATGAGAAGAAGCATGGGTTGGCCACCAATATGAAATCAAAGTTTCTTGATGTAAAATAACAATAATTGTCAACTTACTCACAAATAATGTACTAGGATAAGTGCATCATTCATACCACTACATTAAACATCACTTTTTGTGTAGTGGATCTTGTATCAATAATTAATCAATAGACTTTGTTTTTTAACTAACCATGAGTAATAATTTTATATTATTGGGAGGGATATTTCCATGCAGTATGTCAAGGATTGAAATGATTTCATTCTCTTTTGAAAAACTACTTTGTGATAGTTATTTCATTCTAGCTCACTAGACTTTGACCCATAGAATAATTCAATTATAAATTTTTGTAACACTAGTATAGTATGTTAGATATGTTATTTTGCATAATTGAATGGTTAGTCAGGTTTGATTTTAAATCCACCAAGTCTCGAGGCGCATGACAGATTACGTTGTAATCTGTCATAATGTATCTGTCAATGGAACCCTAACTACCCGTACCATACTGACCATCTATTTGGTTCACATCATCACGTTGAAACTAGTTCGAGTTGACTCTCAAGACCTATTCACACTCGAGCTTCAAAAATAACATCAAAACAAAACAATAATGACTGCATAGCCCTCTACCTTAATAAACTTGGCTCCATATAAGTTGCAACATCTGGTTGATATGTAGAGCACGCCTAGCATGGTAGCTTCCATTGAAGCTCATTCATAGTTACGTCGGCGTTCCAAATTGCAGAGGTTGTCGCGATATCTCTACTCGCGCCTCGATTTGATAGCTTGCATGCTCGTGACTTCGTTCTTGACCTGCTCATTGTCCCGAAGTAGCACCGTGTTGCCAACTTTCTGCCGCTTCGACCATCTATCCAATGTTGCCCTTGTGGTAGTGGACCCATTCACAAAACAACCATTGGCACCGAACAGGAAACGAGTCCATAGCAATCAACTCGATCAGCCTACTCCATCGAGTTAGATGACATCGCAACATGACGTCGAGGAAGCACTCAGGATTCCGTGGATCAAATTGATTCACGTTGATCGGCACCTTTGATTTGCCGCGCAATTTGACTGAAAGGCTGCAAAATATGGCAGCTCTGAAACATACCGAATTAATGTGAGTCTCGTGTAGGTTGCAGAATTCTTGATATGCCTCTACACGATTTGCCGGCACACCTGATTGTCTTGTAGAGATTGGCCAGTTGTACTTCGTGGAATCAATTGCGGCATTGGGTGCCCATTGGGATCTTATTGCGCAAGGACGGAAATGGATGTTGGTAGAAATAGCGGATGGTGGCTCCACTCTCCATGTTGTATCCACAGGACTACAATTAACATTGGCCTACGATAACTCCTCTGATCTAGAGAGTCCCTAGTCTCCAACCATCCGGTAGATAGCTCGCCATGAAGGTAAAAGATTGTCCGCTGGATTATCGAAGGGCTCCTCGAATCGACCAAAGAACCTTTGAGACCAATTTTGAGAACCATTCAGCATGTTCTTCACCTTTGATGTTGACGACGGCCGGAAAGACTCGGGTGGTGAGATCAAGTTGAACGCACCATCAAATTGATCGGGGAGCGGGCTGAATACATCCAATTGATCCAGCATCCGCTTGATTCCCGTTTCGCCTCGAATCCTAAACCGTGTATGTAATGGTTATAGGTCAGATCCTTATGTTGGCCCCCTGCTCCCACTCGTGTGCTGTGACTGATGCCGTGAGTAGCACCTTGCGTTTTGATAACTGCTTGCGAAGACCCTCCAACAAATGGCAAGAAAACCTGTCTTCCACCTCGGTGAGAGCCGACACTTCTCTGTTCTGGTTGATGTCATTCGCTGGAGCGCTCACCAGCCTTGGGTCCTTTGATGGCTGGTTGCGCTGCACGCCACTCTTGCGATTCTCCCTCCTACGACATGCTTTAGAGGATTGCGTTGGATGCTTGCATGGCCAATTGGGCTCACCGTCTCCTACAACACCATCAACTCGAGATTATTGCGTGGAATCACCTCACGTGCTAAGTTCTCCCTATTGAACTTGGTTGCAGTCTGTCGCACTTTGTTGAATGCATGTGCATCCAATCGATGTTTGCGACAGCAATTGAGTAGATACAACACCCAAATTCCGTTGGATTTTGTATGCATGGACCGATGAGAAGGGTGGAGCTGAAATTGCATCCTGCTGCCACAAATTCCAATGTGATTGCTCTATTTGATTGTTGAGCGCGTCCACTTGGTGTCGCAACTTGCCATTAGACTGCTTCGACGAATTCTTCTTGATCTTCGAGTCGACATTCCCTACATCGGCACAGATCACCTTTGGTAGCACCTTGGCGTGGATTGTCTTAGAACCTCTGTCTTGGTTTCCAGCCTCCAAAGGCTCCTCCATCATCGTCCGCGCGTGCTTTTGTTTTTGTAAAATCCACTCGGTTTGCAATCCAAGGCACTCTTCCTCCTCGTTCTCCTTTTGGTGCAGTGATTCTGCAGCTCTCCTTGATTTCTCCAAATCTGAAGATGATTCGTCATCTTCAGTACTTCTGTTCGAGTGTCCTTCAATTGGATCTGGTGTTGCTAAAATTCTACCAGTGGACTTCCGTGCGACAAACGTTCTTCAAATTGAAGTTAGAGATTTTGCCTGATTGGCTTTAACTCAATTAGCTCTGACTCCAAAAGGAGAGATTTACCTTGCTTTTGCTCCACTGTTTGTTGCCGCAAATCCACTTGAGCTTCACTAGGGATTATAGGCACCTCTACACAGGGCTGCTAGTCCCCATCCAAGACCTCCTTCCCTTTGCCCGTTGGTCCTGGTGTATGAACTGCTACCCTAGTGGTGGTAGTTAAGTCGGACTTCCTCCCCTTTCGACTTGAGGGGCCGACTCCAACTCAATGGACCAAGGCTGCAAGTGCCTTGGTAAACCCTAAACCACCTTTCTACCTTTCTAGTTGACAATGTCTACCAATCAACTAGACTCGAAAGTTTAACCAAGTTAGATAAATCAATAGCCGAGTGCGGCTTTTGAGGTTGGCCTATGGTCGGCTCATTTGACTCGATCTTGATCTTGAAGGAGGATATACGATGTTGGCTCAAATGAACTGCATGCCTCTCTAGGCTATAGCCGCTGCTTCTAATCCATCCTCCGTCATCGGCTCGATGCCTCTATCATAGACGAGTATTCTACCCTTAAAAAAATGAGAGCCATTCCTTTCTGGCACCCTCGGCCTTTGTTAAGTCGAAATTGGCTGCGCTAGAAACACCTTTCTCTGACAGATCTGCTTTCAATCCTTTGGTGACATCACCTGCATCCTCTAACGTGATTGAACCTGTTGATAACTTGGACAAAATAGCCACTCGTTCGGTCCAAAGTGTATCTTCTTCTAATCGGCTTGAAGCCAATGAATATGCCCTATTTCAAGTTGATAAAGACCTCCTTGGTACGCCTGTTGTTGTGTTCCTCTATCTCGAGTGCCAAAAAGTCCCACAATCCTGCCTCAGCAGAATTCTCCTTCTTGTTGCAAGATTGGTGTTTCCGGGCTGAATTCACCTCTCATGGCATAGAGCACCACCGTTTTAAGGATGAGTCAATGTGCAGGTGCTAGACGTCGCACTGACCCTCTTGTAGTATCATTCCGCTTGATCTTTGTTGACCCCTCCTTAGGATTGCTCTCTTGTCTTTTCCTCGTCGAGCAGGGCCTGGGTCCATCTAATGGATAACTCACAACTGCTCTCTGTCCCCTTCTCCCACGTGATTGGTCTCATTTTTTTCCCTTTTGTTCCTTCAAACTCACTGCACCCTAAAACCTTATCTGCTCTTTCTTCATTCGGCATGGCTCTATCCTCCATCAACTAGATCTCACTCTTTTTTCACATCAACTCGAAAATAACCTCCTAGATCAGGTATTTATCATATTGAAAAAAATCCGGTACTTATAATCTTGAAAGAAGGGTAGATGCTCATTGTCTTTGAAAATAATATTTATCAACTTGAAAGCTCCTACAGATAATAAATTAGAAATTAAAAAAAAAAAAAAACATTGGATGGGCTCATAAACATGAGAGGAAAACGGAGACTATCAATTTGAAAAATGAACGTTGTGGACATGAAATACTTAACCAGAATCACTCATTGGAACAACAATGCTTCATCAGTTGGAAACTCTCACCTTTCCCCACAGATTGGTTCTCTGTTGCGGTATCTTCTTGTTCTCCTTCTTGCTTCCCTCCAACCCACAACTTAGTTCACCCTGACTATCTCCCCTCTCCCTTCATATGTTTGATTAGATCACAACAACGTGCATAACTGTAGCCTGCATGAGTAATTGTCCCTTCATTCATGTTCGACTAGAAGAGCAGATCTATTAGGGTTTCGATTTGATCGACTCCCTTACAGTTGCTACAACAGTGATTTCTGTACCAACCGTGATTCCAAACTGGATTTGTTTGCTACTCACTTGACAACACCATGTGTTTTCTGACAGACTCAGATCCACTTGATACACACAGGTGCGTAAAAATCTTCTACGGCTCTCTCACCAAATCGACTCGATACAAACACATACCCACTTGATACAAATCCGGGCCCGCATCGACTCGATCTCATACTTTCTATAATAGCCTCTATTGACGTCCTACTCCTTTTAGCCGCCATTTCCAATAGATTGCCCCCAATCAACTTGATAGCCACAAGTTCTTGGCACGCTTCTCTCATCAAACCCTATAAACTTGATACAGACCCGTTGTTGGTATTGCCCGTCAGTAAAGGGAAGCGAGATCCATTTGATGTTCCCTCACCATTACTGACACGTTCCCACGCTCTGATCAACTAGTTCCACTATAATAGGGTTGTCAAATACATATAATTGGAATATCGAATGCATGTATTTGGATGTGTTCAGTATATTGTATTAATAGAGCATGTATTCTAGCTCTTGTCGACGCATTGAATGCGCCCTCCGCCTGGCCGCCACTGTTTGTTCTTCGTGATCCTCCTCAACCCCTTCGATTTGTACTTGATCGTTAACTCAATTTTCATTTGTACTTCATCATGTATTCAAACGCATTTGAAATATGTCAACGACAACTAAATACATGTATCCATATTTTGAATAAAAGTACATGTATTCCATACTTTATAACCTTGCACTGGATTGTTTATTCAAGACTGCCATCAAAGACACAATGTCCACTAAGATTCATTTCATTTACTTCTGCTTGATGTGTGCACTGGACTCTATTCCATCTATTCAACGTTTACATTTTCTTAATCAACCATTCGCTTCCAAAAAACCAAAATCAAGCATCATTCTTATAAGTTTACATTCTGTTGTATTTTTCATATAATCTGTGGGGCCCCTTACTTTGCCCATAACTTGTCCTCGGGTTATGCAAGGTTCAAGACGGTGCCCATCACGGAGGGGTTTGTGGACGTGGCTCTCAAAATCTTGAAGTTAAACCAATTCATTTGGTGAGCTTTTGAAATTGTATAAGGGCCAAACCACGACATTCTAAACTTGCCAAGAAATTCTTGAAAATAACTGCCGTGCAATAAAACTAGACCATTATCATTTACAATGTTAGGTACCAATTTACTATCGCATAATGTTTCACCATGACATTGGATTGCTTCATTTTTGTGGTGATCTTGGCAGCGTATTTCATCCAATTTCATGAGCATTGATGATTTGTATCGTAAAGGTTTATTATCATCCAAACGTTCATCAATAGCAATGTGACAGGTGGAAATTTCCAATTCAATTGGGAGAATAGCCTCTTGTCGATTCACTAATTGGAATGGAGTATACTTATTGGAAACTTTGTAGGCGCGTTGATAGGCCCATAGAACGTCTTAAACCCGTGCATCCCAATCCACACTGGAACCTTGAACAGTTCCAATCACAATTCAAGATAAAATGCCATTAGTTTTCTTAGTTTGCCCATCGGCTCGAGGATCATATGGTGTAGATTTCCGGTGTTCAATCAAATACTTGGTAGTCAACTGCAAAAAAAGTGTCGTTCAAGAAACGTATACCACGATCACTAACAAGTTCCCTTGGACATCCAAGACGAGTAATGATAATTTCATGTAAAAATTTGTTAAACTCTCTATAGATTCTGGAAAAATCCCACCATCTCTGACTCACAAATAACATGCCTTATTAAATTTTGCACCGGTCAATACATGGAGAATGCCCGTAAATACTTCTTCTTTGGAATAAAAAGATTCCAATCCATAACATGTCCCATTTTCACTTCTACGGACCCCAACACATGGGCCATGGCTACATGTTATACCCTAAAACCGAAACCACCACATACACCCTCTAATTGTCAAAAGACATAACAAAGCGGTATGGGAAATCTAAAAACTAATTACTTCCTATAACAAATCCCAATGTTTTATACTTGTGAACGGCGGCACTTTTGATAACAATCCACGAGAGAACACGGTTCCCCCTTGGTTACTCCCATCCACATGCAAAACTCAATGATGTCATTGTAATGCTCCACTTGAACCGGATATACTCTGCATCAAAGGATTGGTGGTCCCGGTCCAAGGTGGTCGGGTGGTGGGTTACAATAACCTACCACCCAACCACCTTGGACTGGGACTACACCATCCGATACAACGAATTCACATATTGTAACAACGGATTCCGCCCGGAAGCAATTGAAAACAAAATAGATAAATACCAACCTCTTATTGATGATATCATGGCCCTTGGATGGAAAATAGATCCCCTTATTGTCATTTCAGTTGGTGCCTGTGCCACTACCTTATCCCATCTATGAAAACTCTCAAAGGAACTCTTAAAATACATATGGCACCAATCTAAAGTACATTCAAAAACATAATAAACATTTCATTTTTAATGGTTTTTAAAAAGTTGCAATTTCACTTTCCTTCCATGTATACAATTGTTTTTGCAATATTTTTGTTGCAGATCGTTGATTTTTCAAAACACCCTTCACTTTTTATGCACTAGATGTCTACAGGCAAGAATAATTTATGATGCACTCTTTATTAGAAACGTCATTGAAATGTGATTTTCAGAGGGCAGCCATGCTTCTCCTAGTTCTCAACTTTCAAAAGGCCATGACTCATTCAATTTTTGTCTCAATTGGGCATATGAGGTGGTCTTTGACATCTACATTTTCAGTACATGTCAAGAAACACCTTATATGCCCAATTTGGACAAAACTGAATGAGCTACACTCCTCAGGAGATTGCTGATAACATACTCTGATAGCCCTTGAGTGCCGAACCATTTTTTTGTACTTCCACTATTGATACACCAAATGTACACAAGTGAAAAAAATATATTTTTTGTGATCTTTACCAGAATTGACGGATAGAGGAGTAGATGGCATTTGGCGTACGATTATGTCACTACACTAAATGCCGTGTTTGCAATTGGTGCATGGGTTTGCATTTAGTGTATACCACGCTAAACATCACTTTTAGTGTAGTGTACCAAGGTAAGTACACTGTTTGTACCACTACACTAATCATCATTTTCCGTGCAGTGTATCTCATAAGGTCTTGTGCAGCGTGAAACATGCTTCCTCGAGGGCTTGAACACCTGGATAGGGAATGCCTAAAAAACCAGGAGGCACATCACTCTTGGCACCAAGGAGGCTCGTAATGACTGGAATCCCAAAAGCGAGGGAAGGAATCACGTACAATTTTGGATCAAAGCACAGATTTTACTGAGTCATCTGTCCGAAATTGCCGTGAATCCCAATGAAACCTAGGTTGCTCCTCTATTAAAAACTTGACACATATTGAACTGCCAAAGAACATGGGACCCAACATTGACAACTATCATCTATCTACATCCACCCCACTACATTTATTCATTCATCCACAATCATTTATTTTCCACTCAAAGACCTTACTTTGGTTGTTCTGTAACTTGTCCTCACCGATCTCAAACCTTTTTTGCATAGTGCATATAAGACAAAGGCACCCAATTCCAATCACTTGTGCCACTTCAGGACTCAAATGACATTGTATGTCAAAAACATTTACGTAGAAAGATGTGGAATTAGGAATGAAACTCATCAAATATTTTTTCAAATTTGATTACAGAGTTTTGGAATTGATATAGAATATGAAAGCCCGAAAACCATTGGACCCCATAATCAAACTATGGAGTGGATGATATCTGGTGCCCTCCTTTGCCCAATGCCGTCAAGTGAGAGTGAGTAAAAAGGAAGAAGACATGCCATGGATAACTAACTCATTGAGGGTACTCAATGTCGATTGGCCTAATTGGACTTTTGAGGCAATGCCACCAATGAGAGCTTGAATGAGGTGGTGCAACCAAAAAATTGCCTACTCCATGGCCCAATGCCGATACCGACCAATGTTTTCAGATTTTGAGTTGTCGGTTTTGGGTCACTTCATGCACCATTTCATGCATTTGCCATTTGCATGCACCATACCATGCAAACTCCACTGATCCTTATTGGATGGCCGATGGGAATTGGGTGCCTCTACATTAGGCCAGCACAAACAAAATATCTCACGAGTCATATCAAATATATGGTCATGCCATACCGAATTGGAAAAAAAAATTAAAAATATAAAAATTAGCTCGTTGCTCGTTGCTCACTGCTCATGTGTTAACATTATTGGATCTGAGAGCAGTATGTATAGAGGGGACAAATCCCTTGCCTTTCTATAGTTATCCATAGCTTTGGTCTTCACTGCCGAGGGATGAATGGATTCGTCAAGGATTGAGGAGGGTGGCCTCTATGGTGGAAAAGATGACAACGAGGTTGTCATCTCATTGAGGGACGTTAGTAGACCATTTGAACCCTTTGTCACGCAAGTGGACGAGGAGACTAAGGTTTGTCATCCACCTTCCAAAACAATGGTTACTCGTGAGGAAGAAATGATGGACTTGATAGTACTCTCGGAAGGCAACGAGGAAGAGACACGTCGAACTTCACCTGTGACCTGTGAACCACCATGTCCAACTCATGCATATTTAAAGGTTGCAAAGGTTTCAAGGGGGGCCTATTGTAGAGCCTTGTTTGAAGGGAAGAGAGTGTTGGAGGCGATGAAGATCACTTTTCGATAGCCGACACCTTCTGGATTGCTGAATAGACAGACTACGACAACAAAGGATTTTGGCTGGAAGTGGGTTACAGTGACATCAAGTGGCACAATAGGTAGCCCTGGCTATGTAGAGCTGTTGGCCATGCCTAAGAAGCATGGTCCAACTTGATGTGACTCCTACCATCGTTGCAATGGAAATACCCACAAGTTCCTTACAGGTTCCTTGTGAGACCAGAATTCCTAGGGTTATCCATGGGGGAGAAAGAAGTGCGGAGTTTTCTAAGTTTCAAGCCCAAAAATTGGCAACCATGAAACTAGACAGATCCCTGAGGGGTAGAGTATATTTGGAACATCGTAATTCCCTAATGGGTTTGGAGGGAGGGCAAATAAGTCCTAACTAGTTGTTGTCCCCGGGAGGATGTGGCTGATAGAAAAGAAATTTGGCCACCTAATTAATGCAACCGTTGTTCAGCATTTAAAGAATCCAACACCAATCCTACACGAGCTGCTGCCACCATTCCTACATTGATGGTGCCACGACTTCTTGAGTTGGTTCACTGAGCACTCCCATGGCAGAGTGTGCAATATTGCTGGATGCACGATGCCAACATTAACCGTCTGGTTTTATGTCGTTGTTTGAAAAGGTTTTGTGGATCTCGGAGGGCCCTTGACCAACGGAACGTGAGCCTGACAAAAGGCGCGTGTGAAGGACACTCTGTTGCTGTGGAGAAATCGCTCATGGAGATGGGCTTGTGGAGTGGCCTGCCAGAGGACATACTAGAGCGGATACTGGCCCGCTTGCTCGGCATGATTATCATGCGCTTCCGAGAGGTCTGCAAGAAGTGATATGACATGGTTGCAACAAAGAGCTTCCTCGACACCTGCACCCAGGTGTGCAACTCGAGCGACGTCTGTTTTGTAGGCTAATTGCACCTCTAGGAGTGATTGGATTGAAGGCCTCTTGTACACTCATTGTTGTAGGTTGCTTCATACACGTCATACTTTCTATGCATCTCGATCTGCAAGCACATGCCGCACTTGGTGTGCTTCAACCTCAAATATAGGAAATGGCGCACCATGTCGATCGTGTTCCTGTCATCTAAGGTGGATTTCCAAGTGTCATTGTCCGGGGGCCTACTTTGCTTCACCAACATCACGCAGTCATCGGAAAGGGATGGTTGCAGGCTCTTTGTCGCGAATCCGCTGACGAGAGCTTGGAAGGAGCTTCCCACGTTCAGGTGCACTTGTCAACAATGTTGTTATTTCTAATTTTGGTCTTGAATAATGTTCCAAAATGGCTGTACAGGTAAAAATTCCAAAGCCTATTCCCAAAACCTTAACTCTAATCCTTTTTTGACGAATGAAAACTTGACAGTCAGATGGAATGAAACTCATATAGTATTGGCCATATTTAGCTTGACTCAAGCTAAAGTGGAGGCAAAGCTCTTGAAATCAACACACTTAAGCTTGACTCGAGCTAAAGTGTAGGTTCCACCTTCTCTAAACAAAATTGGCACATGTCTTGACCCAAAAGAATCTAGAGAAGTCAAAAACATTATCAAAGATCATAATAAGTTCATCCACGCACAACAATTTAGCTCAAATCAAGCTAAAGCGTCTAAGATAAGTTGACTTTGCCCATATTTGCAGAGGACCTTGCTTGGATTTTAGCTAAGATCCTTTCCAAAGGTGCGCAAAGTCATCTCAACTTGTGCTCTTCAGACCGAACGATGCTCATCTGTCGTTCATGTTGATGTTATTTTGCTTACGTACACAATCATCCTGTATATTTCCTTAACACTTTTTTCACAATTGAATGTGTTCAATTATATGCACTTTACCTTAACTAGAGCTAGAGTGTACACAATTAGATGGCGTTGAGCAATTTTGCAGAGGTCCTCATTTGCATTGCAGGTAAGGTCCTTTCCAAAACTGCGCAACATCATCAAACACCATATTCATTAAAGTGAGACAAAATGCAAAATTTGAAGCAAAAAGCCTATTGTTTCAGAATAAAAACTTATAAAAAATAATTGCAAACTAAGACATACAACATAGAACATAAGAGAAAACATCACAAATCCTTCATATAAACAACATGATCAACGCGGCACTCCACAATAGCATTACACTTATATACTATTAATAAATTATAACACAAACTGGAATAATATATTAGTCTAAGAGGAATGAATGTGCTACAAAACCATAATAATCAAAATAAATTTCAAGGTATTGTTCACCAAACGTACAAGGATAAGTCACTATTTATTTATAGTAGTCAAAAATTAAACTATTGTGTCTAATATTAAAGAGAGAATTACTATCGTAGCTTCAGTAACATATCCAAAATTGTGGTATTACTAGTAGTAAGACTTGGACACATTTGATCCAACTCCATGTGCCTTTAGAAGCAATGCCTTTTGCGCTTTCACTTTTGCATATCCAATTATGATTTCTTTCCTCCAAGAGTAAGGTTTAAAATAAGCATCTAGTTTCATATCCTTCACATTCTCCGGAAGAGGTGATGGCTGACATTCATAACTATCAAGCCTAAGACCATAACCTATTTGAGAGGATAAAGTCTTCCAACGATATTGTGCAGATGCAAAATTTAGACGTCTTGGCTTTGCACCCAGTGATTGAGTTTCCAACTCGCATGAATGAATATGAGGTTTTCTAACCCCGAAAGCACCTTGAGATTAAGTACACTAAAGCCGCCGTTGCTTAACAAGAGGACAAGAAGGCTGGAGGGGCAAACAAGAAGACACAATAAGATCAAAAGAAATAATCTTAGCTTCCTTCACCTGGTTTAGATCAATTTCTTGATCAACATAGAGTTGTCGTTGAAGAGCACAATGTGCTTTAAGCTCTACAGAAGAGCATATACGCTTGAGAGGAGAAGAGGATGCCACGTGTGTTATCCCTACCCTACGCTCGGGAGGGCTATTGACAACACCATCTTTGACCATTTGCTTGGAGAAGTCCATGATAGTAGAGGCAACATTAGTTGCAGTGCACATAAGTTACAACTTTGATTGATAGGACTCGGCAATACCTCCATTAAGAGTCCCAAAGTACTCAAAAAACAAGCCAACGTTGGAGGGCTATTTACTACAATTACTCTTGCATGGAGTAGGATTAATGCTAGCCTCCACAACTTGTAATGAAAATAATATGATAAGGAAGCAATGAGAATGACAATATTACATTCAAAGCAATCCAATTTATAGTCGACCCAAGGATAAACAGTATGCTTAACCCAACCAAAAAATTTCTACTCGATCCACCAATAAATGTTAGGCTTGACCCAACTATAGCTAAGAAGCCCGACACAACATAAAATATTATGCTTGAGCCAACAATAAATAAACATCTCCACAAATGAATTAAAGCTCATGTGAAATGACAGTAGTAGACAATAACAAAACAGTAAAAATAAACAAGTCCATTTATTCACCGATGTAAAGATATATATACAAAATTTATAAAAGAGTTTTTAACATCAAAACATAGTGCCTACTCCTGTACATTCATAAATACTGCTACAACCTAGTAGATGATGTACAAACATCTAGAATCTTATATTCTACACCAAGGTTCTTTGAGGAGAGAGCCATTCCATTTGTAATATACTTCATCAAAGGACTATTAGGCGCCAATGGTAGAAAGCCTATGCGATTGTTATTAACATAATCCTTCAATTGCCCCACAAGGCATTCAAAGTCCAAACGACAAAGCCAAGGAATAAGTTCTTGAATCAGATACTTATCATCTTTAGCTCTACGCCGCCATGGATGAAGGTAAACAACATTTACAATGTGATTACAAACGCTATTCTCCGGACTGTCATCTATAAGTAGAGTGTTCTTGGAGTTCAAGACTTCCAAGGCATCATTGAGGTTAAATAAGAAGGACGACAATGTTTTCAAGAAGTTTATCTTCTTTGGATTATCTTGAGCCATCAAAACCTTATTTTGCGACATCTCAGTTTTCTCACAACTCTCTTGACCAAGAACAAGATCTGGAGGAGACATATTACAAAAGAGATATTTAGCAATATTTGCCATAGTAAGCTTCATCATTGAGCTCTGGATGACAACATGGTTCGTAAATTTTCTAATATTTGCGAGAAATCATGCACGCCCGAGCTTTCAGACCTAGGTACATAGGAACCATAGGTGAAATCGCCGCCCAATACCCAGCAAACCTCGACAACACAAGTGCATGTGTTGACTCGCACAGAATGCCATTTATATCCAGAATGATATTCAGCTACTTCACAGGCCAAATGTTCTGGACAACAAACACACTCCTAGGAAGACAATCCTGGTACATGACAAACACAAAACAGTCAATGGTAGGAAATAGATGAAGTTACCTGATGAAATGCAGATTGAGCGATATGAAAAGGAACTGTTACTATTTGCATGAATTCCATTCCACATAGTGACTATTGAAAACCTTGCCCATTCCAAGGCTTCGGTGCAAGAGGACGGTGAACAAAGTCATCCAATCTCATTTTAGAAAACGATTGAGTAAAATTGAATTGTTAAACAATTCTATACATTATGAACAAAGTATTTTTACAGAAATATACATTCGCTCTACTGTACATCAAAAACTGTAACGATCTAACACCTTTAAGCCACCACAAATACATAAAAGACCAACTACGACTATTGGCAGTCATCAAAATAAGGCACAACTATAGCATGTCATCAATCCATGAAAAGAGTCCAAATATTAGGCTAGCCAACCTTATTCTCCTCAGATGCACGTTGCCCAAGACCGTTAGGAGACAACTCGTAGTCTACACAATCCTTGTCCACGATGCAAACATCTTCTCTTGCCAAACAAGACTCCACCCTAAAGGTCTCTACGACGCACTCATCAGACCGTTGGAGACAAGCAGGTGATGGTTGTGGCGACGACCCTAAAGCAGATGGAGCACCATATTCATCGCTTGTTGAGGTTGCCGGATTGTGCAGTACGCGGCGTGGTCTTCTATCCTCGAGTCAAGGATACTCCACAGACCCCCTTGTCAACGATATTGGCTCCTTAAGAGAAACCAATACCTCAGGAAAGCCAGCCAAGGTAGGCTACTGAAGACGAGTGGAGGATGGTTTCACAGTTTGACAAAGGAGGAGCACCGAAGTAATGTAGACGACAATGGGATTGAAGTACACAACACAAAACCAACATTATCCTTGATGCGAGAATAAGTCAAAATCTGAGAAACTTATGACACCGATGGACCTCATGACGCGGATTGGATCAATTGAGCGCTTCAAGAAAACATCAAGGCCAATCCTTCTTTTATTTGTGCTTGAAGCTCACCTCGAAGCTCTGTCGCCATCCGCTCTTTCTCTGAAGCAGACTTCTCTTTTCGCTTCTTTAAAGCTGACTCCATCTCTACCTGCCTGCGCTTGGATGCTTCCAACTCATCCAAGATGTCATAATTCTCCTTTTCTCGCAAAGGCATTTGTTAAGAATGTTCCTGAAGTAGTCACCTCTAGGTTCATACCCAACAGGCCCTCTGGAGGCAAGGGTTTCTCTGGCTACATTGTAGAAGAATGCTTCTCGCAATCTGAAGGCTTCTTTCAAACCCAATTCCACCAAAGGATTGTTCAGAGTTAGATTTGCCGTCCAATTGCTTAGAACAGTGGGCAATGAAATAGAAATACTAGCTGGCAAGATTTCAACACACATTTGCAAGTCGTCATCCCTAGCACTAGAGGATGATAATGGAGATGATTCACTACTAACATCGAGAGCAGTACAAGATGGCCCACCCTCATGGCTGCCCAAGATGGAAAAATCCACACCCACATTGCTACGATACGGATTAAAGTTCAAACGATCCTTTGGGACACACTTGTTCGGCGTAATCGATGATTGGGGAACAGAGCATGGTAGAGAAGACTCCATATCTTCATCATCATTATGTTGAACCCTCTCTAAATCCACTTGGGGAGCAACACTCGAATGATTGTTGCATCCGCGGTTACAGGTTCAAACTGGTGCAAATCGAGTGGCCAAGGTAGTTCGGACTTCGGTCAGCAAAGGCAAAGACCCAGCGTACGCACAATCTTTATGAATGAAATCATTCATGCCATACTTAAATACCAACTTTGTATTAACCTTGTATGATAGTTGGTAGTCCTTGTCAATGACACCAAGTTCCAAACATCCGCAAAGTACAACATATAATTTGTTGAAGAATCAAACAAGACAAGCAAAGAGCATAAGTAATGACATTAGATAAACATTAGAGACATCAGGATCTCATAACACACAATCAAAATAAATTCATCCTCAATTCATAGATAAACTGAACAATGAAGAGAGAATTAATTACCTTGTTGGCCAGCACAAACTTTGAGCCACTATATATTCCTAATACACGGTTTCCTTGATTGCAGAACTGCGATGTAAGTTCGAGAAAGAACTTCATCCGCAATTCGGAGCCATGGATTGCATAGCATGCCTGCAAGTACTTATTCTTTTCTATATAATACAATGTATCCACGCCGGAGTAACTTGGTAGCACTTTCTCAAGTAGAGTGTTGCAAGTCGTTAAGTCAATATTCCTCCAGAAGGCACTCAATTGTCATTAAATGCTTCCAAAGTAAACTGCTCTGGTTTTGTTCCCACAGAGACCTATTGTTCCTTTTTGAATATATTGCAAAAACTAAACCACCAAACACCACTCCATAGGTTAGCTTTTCTATTCAATCTTTTGCTAAAAATCCGGATCCTTACGGATTTCGGACTTCTTACAATAGCTTCCGGAATTAATTTCCGGACAATTGAAAGGGAGTTTTATTTATCTTTGTTCCTCCTCAAAAAGTCTTCTGGACGGTTTAAACGAGTGACCGGAAGGCCACTGATCCTATTTGTGTAAGTGGCCGGATTCTCCACTATTTGATTATTTGAAGTGGCTAGACACCCACTACCCTATATTTTGAAGTGGCTGGACACTTACTCTTCCTACTCCGCTAACCGATGTATGATTGTTGTTGCTGAATCAACACTCAAACAACATCCGGATGGCCATTTGAATGCGGTCACGTAGAGGACGATCCAAACTACAACGACATTCCGGCGAGTTCATGTGTGATTCTACCGAGTGAGTTTTACAATTTACAAAGAGGACTCCTTCTAGACATACATATCAGGCTTTTTCTCTATTGCAGGGGTAGATTGTGGCCTCAACTGAAATCTAGGTTTACACGGAGCTTTCGAGCCTTAGACTATACCAAGCACACCTCTACAATATGTCTCTTCCCCTCCGGGCTACTTGTGGACCCTAGAGAGTATCAAGCCTCTCTCCAAGCTCTTCTCTAGCTCTTCCGGGCGCTCTCCTGATGGAAGTCACAATCGATTACCTCAAGTACAAACACGATAACCCTCACCATAAAGAACTTAATCACCACAATATAAACCACAATAGATCCGTTCCTCATAAGGAAACACTCAATACCACAATGTCTAGACAACCAAAATAATGAGAGGTTGAGACATTCTCAGCAAGAGAAAACAAGATCCTGAGTCTCTAAAACTCATCCACTAAGTACAAGCTAAGTCCTTATTTTAGTTCTACCTTATCCGCAAAAAATCTAGAAAATCTTATTCTGACGGATAAAAAGATCCTAGACTCTACTTCTAGAAGTCCAATTATTCCTAGATCAAATCCGAAATTTTTGGATCTGAGATTTATACTCGCCGTCTTCTAATTCTAAGGTATGTACAAAAATTTATTAGTCTATTGTTTAGAAACTAGGTGCAATTTTGAGCCTCATTATAAATCACAACTAAACCTAAGTAACTAAGAATTTCCTAAGTGTAATCCTAAATCTAACTAGGGGGTGTTCTGAACACCTTTGAGTCTAGGACTCCTACGCCTAGGCGACTCCTCTACTGCTATCTTCCCAGTGTCCACTTCCCTGGGCGCTACTTCCGGCTATCGCCTCTGGGATTCGGATCCAAGAGCTGTTGGTGGAGACTCCGTCATCAGGACTGCCTTAGTTGGTGAGTTGACCACCATCACAACTTGTCTTCTGAGGAAGTCCCAGAAGCTCACACTCGAGCGAGGAGGATCTTCCACCAAGCATCGTGCCATCAATGGTGTAGTCTTTTAGGGATTGGAAGTTGGTGAACTAGGCATCAACCAGAAGGTAGGGGGAGTCTCTAGAGAAAGTTCGTCCGGAAGCACGTTCTCCCAACCTTTGAGCATCTTCGTACTCGGCAGTGTGTAGTACTCGAATTCATCGGAGAGGCGAGTTCCGGAGTTGTCAGTACCTCCTTTCGCTTTCCGGAGCTCTTCGGATGCACTTCTGAGGGCCCAACCACGTCCGAAGTGGTCGTGACCCGCACTGGGGTGGTCAGGTCTTCCGCTGCTTGGATACTTCGGATCTACGGCCCTTCTCGAGACATGTTCTCCACCACTTCCAACATTTGGCTCTAGGTCTTTTCCATCTTCCGGATGTGGATTCCGGAGAAACCGGATGATCCGTACTAGCCAACCGCTCCATGAAGAGGAGGCTCCAGTTGACGGTGTCAACCGGAAAGTCAAGCGTCGTTTGGACTTCTGCCAAGGCCTAGGCCGAGGCGTTTGTCCGATCCTCCACCTCCTTCCGCACCACCTGCGCTTCTGCCAATGCCGTCTCCGTCCTTTCCAACTATTCCTAGATCTGGCTCTGACTCCAAATGATCGTGGCCTGCTGGTCCTCCATCGCCTGTAGCCGGAGCGTGTATTTCTTGAGCTCCGTTATGTGGAGGAGAATGTCGAGTAGTTCTTCAACTCCCTAGTTTTGCCAGATCTCGTCAATGATTTCCAGGTTATCCTCATTTGCCTCGTTGAATAGGATAGCCGGCCATGCCACATGGGTGATGAGCTCTACGATGTCTATGTGTGCTCGTCTGTTGAGCTTGAAAGGCTTTGCCTGCGGCACCTGGCCTGCTCTTGGTGGTGGTCCGGTCAATTCCGGCTCCTAAATGTACCCGTATGCTTAGAAGTAGGAATAAAAACAATAGGAAAATAGAATTAGTAAATAAGAACTTTAGATGACATACAAACTCCTTAAAAGCCCTAACTCCTTAGGGTACCCGTACGTTTGATTGCTATTTATCAAGTAGGTGAACAGATCCCTCAGATCATTATCGGTATGATGGCCCAACCTCTTAAGGAATTTGCGATGGATCGGTGAAACTCTACCCCCCTTGACTTTGTAGGTAGTCATGGTGTCAGGGTTGATAATCTCTCCCCTGCTGTGCATTTCAAGGAAATCCTCCCACATTTGAAGATGTCATCAAGAACTGAGATCACCTTGATCTCATTTATCATGTTTGATGACTTGCTCACGTGCTTTCCTTCCTTTGTAGAATTGATATTGTGGGAGCCATTAACAATGAGCTTCATAAACAACTAGAAATACGAAACATGATTTGTCAAGTCTCATATACATTACACTCAAGAGGCATTTAGTCTTGAATAAAGGTATCTGATCTTTAAGAATAGATGGCATTGCAAATCAGTTTACTCGAATAAAAAATAAACTTCAGACGGGCGACTTACAAGGTACTTCTCTGTGTCAAAGACAACACCATTCTTCCTAGTTATCCCCTCTTCTGATTGGTAATTCGGACGTTCGGAGTTGAGCCAAATTCACCGACAACTTGAGATCTAATTCCCCCATGTCAATTGAACATGGTCAAGGTAGTTGGTGTCATTGTAAAATATCAAAATTCTTCCCAACTTTTGAGGATCTCTTCACCAAACTACATGTGTATCCCATCACTGCAAGTCATTTTTCTGATTCTCTCTGCAATTCTCATTATCTTAGAGTCTCTTGGATGTCTTGACACTATGATGTCCGTTGATGAGCATGAACTTGTCATCCTTCATGGCATTCCATGAGATGGGCTTTGTCTTAATTGGCTCACTATGCTTATCAATCAAAGAGATGCAAGTCTTTTGGTGTTGATTGATTTTGCCAAGCTCCACGAGAAAATCTATCGTGCTCAACACAATGCTAATCTCCATCCTCCAAATCACATATCGTGCCTTAGCGACAACACACTGCTGGATTCAGACTAAGTACAAGGATTTAAATGGAAAGCACCCTCTATATTCCTCCCAGAATAGGCGTTGTGATTCCATGATCTTTTGAAAGTCCACCTGCGGGTCGTTTTGTGCCTTTTTGAAGGTTGTGACCCTTATAAGGGTGGATGTTTATCTGCCATCAACGGTGGACTGCCTATTCTTGGTCGAAGATTCCCCTGATGTCGCTGGCGTTGTTGATGACCGCTTAGAAGGAGCACGACTTGAGGCATGGGGCGCAATTAATCCCAAAGGATTTGCTTGGACAGTTGCTTTTCCGCGTGCTAGACGTCGTGGATTGGCTTCGACTAGAATTGGTTGAGCCTCAATTGGAGAAATCAACTAGTGAATTTGTATCAATAGCTTGTGTATTTTTTCCACATCCTTGTTTGTCTAGGGCTCATGCTTTTCGAATGCCTCCTTCAACGACCCCTGCCCGTTTCTTGCAACACTTTCAAGCAATTTGAGGAAGTCAAACCGATTGAGACTGATATTAACTTTCACAACAGTGGAGTGGCAATGTGTGATATCAACTTCCGCTTTATCAAATGCCTGAATGTCAAGAACAATGTACTCTTGCAGCTACTCCTCAAGAAATGCCACCCGCTTGTCTTTGTAGAGAGAGGCACAAAAGGGACTTCATCGTTTACCTTGTGCATTACTTGAACAAACTTCCCAAACTTTGAGAATGACCAACTCTTTAAGGAATTCCTTAACATCCATAAGGACCTATAGTTCTCTACGTCATCGTCAATAAACGGGGACAGTGCCAAAGGATTTTCAAACCTCTAGATGAAAATCTTAGAGGCATAGTAGTCGTAGTTATCTTAATCTTGTTGTGGAGAGAATGCCATGTGCAGAATCTAAAAATACACAAATATTTTTTTGCAAACTCTTAGCTATATCCTCGAGTCAAGGATGACTATTAGCTTATTGGTCTCTTATTCAAACAATTGAGGAGACTTTTATCCTCGAATCGAAGATAACTTTCATACCTAAGCCTTTATTTGTGGTTTTGAAAGAAGGTTGCAAATTCATATGAATCATGGGCATTCTTATAACATAGGGATTTGAATGCCTACACATTAAAACTAACACTACCTATGAGAATTGTATATCATTGCAATAGAATGTCGATGCTGATGGATTAGAAACAACAATTAACAAATATAGATAACATTCAATGACCATTGTACGAATTTGGATGATATAGTAGAATGATATCAATTACTAAGATTTACATAGTATGACTCCGTTGTTCTCGCCTTGAAATTTTTTTTCTCTTTGAGAGAATTTTTGAAGACATGAAGTATCCTTGACGCAAGGATAACTTGGAATTGTTCTCTATGGAATACGAGGGATACAATGTGCTCTATCATTTTTTTTAAACTGTGAGGGGAGCACAATTGATTTACCAATGGTTTATCCTTTATTAGAGGATAAATGCGACTCATGCATGGTTGAATTCATCAAATCTTGACTTTTTCACATCCAACCACTAAGAGTTGAGAAATGCCAGACTACAAATTCTGCACACTATCGTACATGGAGTTTAGCCTCAACTCGAGGATAAATTGCGACTCATATATGGTTGTTTTTGGCAAAGCTTCACGTCTTAACACGTAGGTCTGACACTTCAAATTGCCAGACTACAGGTTAACACAATATCAATCATGGAGTTTATCGTTGACTCGAGGATAAACTGCGACTCTAATATGGTTGTTTTCGGCAATGCTCTACGTCTTAACTCTCTACGTCACACTCCAAAATTGCCGGATATCATATTTTGTACAATATTAGAAATTCAGCACTCGCCATCTGCAGACTAATTTATGAAATGCTGAATTTTGCACCTATGAATTACCGACAAAAATGTGGATATGGTTTACAATTTTATGCATTTTGATGCGTTCTGCAAAGCAAGTTGAATTGTAAAACATTAGTTCCATCAGCAGCCAATAAGACATCCTGACGCAAACACACAAATGTATACACACATTTGATCCCACAGACGTATATAAGCACATACTTACACATACTTTCAATAATGAATGTCAAAAGATGAATTCAGAATGAAATCATAAAACTTACTGGAAGTGTATAGAGAACAACAGTCAACAAGCTCCTCAAAAACACACCGGCAGCATACAAAACCCGAGCTACAAACCCTATCGCTCACACAAGAATCCCAATCTTAAAACCCTTTCACTCAAAAGACACTCAATGCTTCTAAAAACGTCATAGAATTTGTATAAGCACTCCCAGAATCAAGGTACATAAAACCTTTGCAAAACTCTTGCACAATTACCTAATTTTGTGAGAGCTCACTAAAAACCCCTCATAGAACTCTTCGCAATCTGAAAACCCTGAAAATGCATACAAAATCCCTTCCGAAATCAAAACTTAAGTCAGCAGTTCCTACTCACCTTGTCGCACACAAAAACGGTTGTAATGAGACCTCACAAAAACCTTGCGAAATTCTTGCACACAGTTCTCTTGCGCAACACAGATGATAATGTTGGTTTTGCACGCACGCACACACACGCACTCAAAAACAAACACTCACTCGTACACACACTCAAACACACACAAACACACAAAGAAACAAAAGCAACACACTTGCACACAAAAACACTCACAAGTCACAACTGAACGAGGAGGAGACTGAAATGGCAGCGGCGGTTTGAGGTCGGCGTTACTACTTCGCGCCCCCTTAACCTCGGGAAGTATATCATTTGTCGCATAACGGTTGCGACAAATAAATAACAAATCAGAGTCAATTTGGAAATTACATGGAACGGTGCATTGGTTCATTTAAAGATTTGTTGTTTTCGAATTGAATATTTGTAAAAAAATTGTAACCTTTTTGTTAGGATTTTTTTTAGAGGCATTCTCTAGATGTAATGTACCCGTTTCTGAGGTCCTTTCGTACACACGCTGGCAGAATGGCCCGCCTCTCGACACCAAGGGCACCATACATTCGCTCTACTTATTGGGACAAGCCTCCTGGGTTTCCAATTATTTGCCAAGTTAACCCGGATCGCCTCAAACGACTCCTAAATTCATTTCAAGACCTTCTTTGATTCTTCGTCCTTGTTCTTGATCTTCACGACCACCTAAATTTGACACACTACACACAGACAGAACACACAGAACACACAGAACACACAAACACAAAAAAACACACAAAAACATGACTATATAGACACGACAACAGATACATAAAAGCACACACAAATTCTAAAAAATCAAAACACACAAGAATGGAAACATTCACATACATATAAGCACTCACACAAATGCACACACATAAAAATTTAATAAACACCATTCCACAACTGAATCAATAGGTTATGATTGCAACAATTTACCTTAACAATAGTAATATGCAACATTACTCCTTCCAAAATCTACCATCGCCCTTGCAATAAACCTAGGCCATAACTCATCCTCCATAGACAATAATGAATTCCTAAACACCATCTTATTCATCGTAACTTCACACGTCAACACCTCTTCACGCAACTCCTTCCCTTGCATGCACTTACTCTCACTATTGTTGACAAACAAGAAAATCCTCAAAGAGAAAACCTCTCCTTCTACAAAACTCTAAACGAGCAACACCACTCAACTTCCTACACACACAACAGCAACAACACTCACGCTACACACACAAGAGAACGACACAAAAATCCTAACACGCAACTCTTTGGGACGAAAAGAAGAAAAGGAAAGAGGGAGAAGTTGGAGTCGTGTGGAAGGTGTATGCAAACCCTACACCTAAGACGGCGGACTTCAAACCTCAAAGCCGTGCGAGCGTGGCATCCACTGGCTTATACCCGATTTGGTTAGACCCAGGTGATACCCTTGAGCATTCTCACGCTTCTTTCTAGTATTTTTATCATAATCAACGCGATACTCGAGTGATACCTTCATGGACCAATTTTTTCTTAAAAAAACTACATTGTTTTAATATCATAAAAATTATATAGAATTGAAACCGACATCCTACAATAGAAATTGAAGATTACCTCAAATTTATGATTTAAAGATTCCTAAGCTAACATCTAAAATTTGATGATTCTTTAGCTAACTTCTAATTTTTTTGTTTACTAATATAGAAAAAATACAAGGATAATTGAATAGACTGATATTGAAATACATCTAGACCCTTTAAAATAGTATTATTTTACATTTGATTCTAATGTATTTGCCATTTAAACAACTCACAAAATCATTTTTAAAAATAATATTCATAATATAGAATGTAAACAACAAAATTTGTATATTCAAGCACAGTACAAACCCCCCACATAACAATTGGTTATCATTGTAGTGGATTTTTGAATCATTGGAGGAATAGTAAAGGATGGTTTCCAAATTCATTATATTGCAAGTTTCCCACTGATTGTATCTAGAGTATTTGTTATTGAAATGCTAAAACCTATTATTTTTGAAGTTTTTTTTAAAGAATAAGCAAACATATCTTAAGTACTTCAGAATTAGGATCATTGCGTACATAGTTCATAAAAATACCTTGCAAAGAGGAAAAACTTATAGCAGTTATAAAAAAATTAGTGTGGTCAATATTTAATACAATTTTTAGTTTAATATATATTGAAATTTTGTAATATATTTTTATTATGAATAATTCAAAACCAATAGCAATACAAAGAATGATTAATAGTAAGCATATATCAAACCAAAATTCAAAGTGTTATATTAAGTTTTATGGAAGAGAATGTTGAAGGTATCATATGAATGCATGCTTGGTTAGATTATGAATTTTGAATTTCACTGGTTTTATTCAATGTACTTTTTCTTTTTTGACCTAACTACGTTTTGATACATTTTTAAATTGCTTAATTACCATTTCTCATTTTTTTCCCAATTTGGGTTTAACCCATTTATTCTAGGTCCAATTTTACGGTTTTTCACATGAATAGGCTTCACCATTACAAATTATCGATGAATATTGACTTCAATAATTATTACACGTCATACCTTGTATACACATATAAGACATATAACTAGTTTATGGCTCTTATGTATTACAGACAATAATATAATTTAAATCCACCATACCTATGATTTTGTACCTATGTCCATTAATCCTTTCATTGCCTACTGATTTGAAATTAATTTTAGAATTATTGAGCACAAAAATAAATATTATACTATTGTTAAGTCTTGTTAGGTTGTTATTGTGATTTGCTAATAGAAGCTAAAATCTTAATTGAAATTTTTAAACAAAAAATGAATAAAATATTCAATAGTTGTAAATAGATCCTTTACCTTTGTTATTTAATTATTATTTATTATTATTATACTACTAAAATCATAATCTACGCAGTGAACCATGCGGCAATCAACCATGCAGTCAATCGTGTAGTGAACTATAGAAACGCTACAGTCAACCGCGGAGTTAATTGCGCAGTGAATCATGTTACGGTTTTTTATTTATAGTTTGTGATATTAAAACTACATTAGAATGGTTGGACTGGTGCGTTGCAAAGCAAGCGCCAATTGCTAGTCATACTACTAAAATCATAATCCGCGCAGTGAACTGCGCAACAATCAATTGCGCAGTTAATCGTGCACTGAACTATAGAAAAGGTTCAACCAACCGCGCGGTTAATTGCGCAGCCAACTGCACAGTTAATTGCGTAGCCAACGGCGCAGTGAATCATGTTATTTTTTTTTAATATAGTTTGTAATATAAAAACTACTTTAAAATGGTTGGACTAATGCGTTGCAAAGCATTAGCTTGAGTTTTTGGGTGTGACAAATTTGAATTTGTGTGTTGCAATTTGTGCTCTTGATTACAAATTTGATGTTCAAAATATTTTTTGAGTTAAGCACTTAAAGATTGAATTGTAAATTATGAGTTGTAAACTTGGAGTGAAAAAGTTATGGAGTTGGAATTGTGATCTTGGAGGTTGGCATACAAAGTTGGAGTTGCAAAATTGCATATTCGAGTTGTGGAGATTGAAATTACAAGTTTTGAGGTGAGATTGCAAGTTTTGAGATTGTAATTGCAAATTGAGTTTGTGGGTGTGAAATTGAGATTGTAATTGCAAGTTGAGTTTGTTGGTGTGTAAAATTTGCATTTGTGTGTTGCAGTTTGTGCTTATCCAAAAGAAATTTGAAACTCTTGATTACAAATTTTACGTTCATAATTTTTTTGAAATTCCATGTTAAAATGCAAAAATCTAAAATCTAATTATTTTTTTTCTATTCTATTCTATTACATTATTAAAATTCATGCATAGGTTCTAAAGACATATTTATTTTTTATGTAGAAAGTTGTTACTTTTTTTTAAAACATTTTGTGATATATACTACATTAAAATGGTTAAACTAATGCGTTGCGAAGCAAGCCTCAACTGCTAGTAGTAAAGTATAATATTATATTGGTCTTTAAATAATTGCACGATTTTTGTTTTTTTAAAATGTAATGTATGGATCAAAGGAACATATATTTTTAACGTTATGTCATTGTATACTCAAGTACAAAGGAATTCAGTCCAACTATTGTTTAAATTTATAATTATTAGATAACAGATTACTTTTGTTATACAAATAATCCAAATTCCATTTAATGTGGCATTTCAAAATAAATATTTTGAATAAAGGCACCAACAAATGTAATAATATACATTGCGAAATGTTGAATAAGTAAAATGATTATAAACTTTCTATAAAACACACTCAATGTTGATTCACAACATACTGAAGTTCATATAATCTATATTGCTTACCAATTAGTAAATACACTATATAGTTGCAAAGTTACACAAAATATTTCACTGAAAATTGCCTTTCAATATTACAAACATGAGCCCTTTTCATATTGTATTACAAAAAAATGTGCATAATTTCTTACTGTATTCATTAACACATTTAAAAACCTCCTTTATAATGTCTTCATCATGTTAACACCTTGCAAAAAAATCATCAAAAGGGTTAACAAGTTACCTTGGGCACCAAATTTAATTATTTGCCAGAAGTCATAAAACCTAAATTTTGAATCCTAAACCCTATATCTAAACCTAAATCTAGACCTAAATATAGCACTTACGATGAGTAGAACAGAGTTGTGGTGTATAATCATTTAATAGACCTATCCTCGAGTATTTTGTTGGGAATGCTGATCCTAAACGTAGTTGTTGGATTTTCCCGCTAGAATGCTCACAAGCAACTATTTTACGGTCCTCCAAATATCGCAATCGCGCCCATTTCCGGACTCTACGTCAAACCGGAAACGATTCAACCTGCGTCCCATAATTTTACGACCCTCGCTTAATTTCACCTTTTATTCTGTTTGCAATATGGTTTGTATATGCGTATGGTTGGTGGAAAGCCTACAGAAGATTGAATTGCGCTAGGTTGAGCAAAGCAAGGTTGAGCTTAAGTTGAGGGTGACCAAGGCACATGTGATTAAGAAAATTTCAACATTTCCGTGATCAATCACGTGCAAAGAATTTAGTTCTTCTAATCTTGTAGCTTTTGTGAATTTACTCAGTAGGATTTGACTTCATGCTTCTGTGCAAAATTCCTTATGTAGTAGTGTTCCACTTGTCTAGTAGTAATAACGGTTGATCCATTCAATTCTACAAGGAACTCATATCATTTGTACCGTACTCAACGTCGCAAGGATGTTTGCTACCATAAATGTCGCCAAGATTTATGGATGTATAGTTTAGCACGAGTCCAACTAGACTCTTGCTTTGTTCATGGCTGACAATTTAGCTTGACTAGAGCTAAACTGATAACCTTGGATGAGATCATGACAATTAATCTCGTCTTAAACTTTGTTGTCATTAATTTTGTTGCTGATTGCTAGGCTCCAATTCTCGTACACTGTCATGTTTCATATTGCTAATACAGTTTAACTCAAGTCAATCTAAATTGTCAATTGAAAAATCGTTTGAAGATATAATTTGGGACGTGGTAAACTACCCTGTTGAAATTGTTCATTTTATAGTCGAAATAGTTGGGTTTTATTTCAACCATTACATAACAATGTCAGCTAAGCTTGACTAAGCTACACCATCTTGCTGAACTTGATTCTGTATCAACCTTCATTTTTCAATCTCGCCTTATACCTCAGTTGTCGTAGAGGTGAATTTTTCACTTTTCTCCGTTCTATCCGTTTTGATATGATGTCTTTTTTCCTCCTTTTGCAATTCAGGATGTTTTCTTTGAAGGAGGATGAAGTTTATGTTGACGCTCCTTGGAACCTAGATTTGGTTGGGTTTGATGTCGTTCCTTGTCGCCTTTGGGATGGAACTACAGTCGTGCTTCATAATAGAATTGGCGTTCGCATCGCAAAGGGGTTGGTTTGTAATTTGAGGTCAAGTGCAATTGTAGGTTCTTCTGATCTCCTTTGCAAATCAAATGTTGTGGTCCAAGTGTCTAGTACGTTTATTGAAGACGAAGCTCCTGATGAATAAACAAATCCGTTTAAAACTTGGCATATTCAACAAATCTATCTAAATGGAGTTAGTCTTTTTAATCACAACCTTAGAGACGTTTATTACACGTAGATGCTTGAGCAAAATAAACCTATAGGTGGAAGCACCCAGTCTTAAGAAGACTTCTCCAGGAATAACCGTCTTCTTGTTTCTAACAAAGCTCAATTCCTCATGATCCTAGAGTCCATCAATGTTGTAGCCAACAATAATTGTTGGAGCCAAAATTGTGTCATGTACTACTCTAGGGCAAAAAATTAAAGTTCTGCGGATGCACATGTACGATGAGATTATCGTGCACTTCAAAATTCATATCAAACTTGACATTCATAGACATTTTTACAAAAACCTTGCAGGTAGGAAGGTTGTGACTCTAAAGGAGATAGATGTTTGCTCGATTGCGTAGATGAATATTATGGGAGTGAATTCAAGCACATTCTATTGCAACGCCAAGGACGTTGTTGTTGGATATGCAACCCAACACCACGACAACACTAGTTTACAAAAGCTTAGAAGTCATACCATTGTTGCTACTGCTATGCTTGGGGCCATCCTTGATGGTGCGGACTGGATATCCCCTACGCTTGGACTTATCCGAGGTAGGCCCCATCTTAAATACATGGGGTCACGTTTTTTGGCCTCTTATTTTGGGAGGTCCAGAGGTTTTTTTTGGAATTTTTTTGACAACTTTGGGGCCCACGGCTATTTACCTTAAAAATCCCTCGTTTGTTCTAAATAGGGCCCCATCCAAAAACAAAATAGGGGCTGGGTTTGGCCCCACTACCTTGTGGCTCCACGCGATAAGTCCGAGCGTGGGGGATATCCTGTCAAATTGATCCTTGATAGGCATGCCGACCACATGCCTTATAAGTCTCGTGTTTTTTTGTTTGGCAGAATGGCTTTTGGGAAGGTCCTCCCTTCAAATTTTAAGTAGAAGGATCAAATTCCTCTTTTTGATGAGCACCTCATTGATTGAGCGTTGATTCCAATCTCAACCTCAAAGTTGAGTAAGATACATCGCGTGAGCTTTCTTAAATTCTCTGTGAAGAAGGGAAGAGACAATTTTGCCAGGTGTTCTACTTGTGGAAAATATCAGGACTAAAAGAAGCTAATTGAACGTGGAACGCAAGCATCTTTGTTGTGGAAAAAGAAGATGCAAGTTCACATCGGTTCTTCTTTTGTACATCGAGACTTGTATTATCTTAGCCGTTTTCGATCAAAATCGTCGCCCTAAGAAGTTGTAACTATAATGCATGACAAGATCGACCATTCAAAGATAGCCTCACCAATTTTTTTATAGAAGACAATGCACTTGGATGGTCTTCTGATGTTGCCTCTTGCAGTTAGTGGCATGCACACACATGGTCATGAAGACTAGCACTCCGCCCATTATGGCCTCAATCTTTACTCTCACGTTGCCAATTACACGGACATGTTTGCAAAAAGATCACACGACTTTGAAAAGCCTCTCAAATCATTGTCTTGGCAACTATTTCCGGAATCTTGTTCCCATCTATTATACGAAGCAGTGTTACGTGGCGTAGAGGTTTGTTTAGATCTTTTAGGCTAGATTCCAAATATACAGGTTCCGGGTAGGCCTTTGCCTCCAATTGTGAATGAACACATGGATAACGTAGTAGGTGATAACCAAAATAGGTTGTTTTTTGTTTTTGATCTCTTCTTGTTGCAAAACGCATCTCTTGCGAGATGCCCAGTGATGAAATATAAATTTTTTTGTCATGACGAGGATTGGCTTCAAAGGAACAAGAAGGCACTGGCATTAAATTGTGAAAGGAGGTCTCAGGCAGGCGGTCATAGTGGCCTCGTGGAGAACCAAATGCATTGCAGCCTTCTTCAATGCGGCATCTCTCAGATGTATTGAAGGGACTACTAGGATTCATTGATTCTTAGAAGAGATCATTGCGGTAGTCGGTTGAAGCTCGAAGACGTTTGGAGCCATTGTCCTACTACTGGGGAGGGGTTAGAGATGCTCTTATTCTTCACGTGGAAACCCCGATTTCATTGCAAGAGAGCTTCTAGCCAACGACAAGAATTGTCCATGCTATTGAAGATGAGTTCACAACAGAGGGTGGTGTTCGCAAAGAGTATACTAAAGATGACCATTTTTTTGGATAGTTGTGTAATCGTCCTTCTCCTTTATTTCGAGTTGAACGTGATTTTTTTGCAGGGTACTTTGTCACATTGCGACCCTGTGGCACTGACCCTAAACGTGTTTGGATTGCCCAAGCAATGTCAGATCGGAAATTGAATCCAAATAGGCCAAACACTCTTTAGATCCAATTCTTCTATCCTATATCAAGCAATCCACATATTGAACATTTCCATAAAGATTGTAATATAGATGACAACCTTCAATGGACAGTTGAAAAGGGAGTAGCCATGACATGGGAGAGTATTGATTCTGTTTTGACTACTTGGAAATCAAAGACCAAAAGTAAAGATGGAGGTCATGGTAAAGAAAATTATCCAACCACAAAATTTCCAAGGGGGCAATTAGAGATCATAAAGGAGTCCATGCAACACTAGGTGCTTTTGGATTATAATAGCCCTAGATATATAATCTTTGATATCAATGCAATTGCAAATTGTGATGAGTAGTACTTCATGTAGTACGGTTAGGTCTTTTGGGTCTTATTTGTTTGGGGACATTATTCCAATCCTCTCCATTTTGGATGCTAATCATTCCTATACAATAATAATTAATTCACTATTTAAGCCAATACATTCTAAATTGTTAGTATGTTGTTCTTAATTTTTTGTTTTGAGTATTGATCAACGTGGGTAGAAGTCAGCTAGGATTACTTGCTTTTGGGCAAAAAAAATATACCTGAAAGTATATTTTTTGGACATAAAAACTTGATTTTGCCCAATTCAATGGAAAAAAAGGTTTTTCTACAGAAAAAAATATGTTTCAAGATGTATCTTTGCATGTTGTATTTGATTGGATAAGATATCAAAGAAAAAATCAACATTAATTCCTATTTTAGGAGCCTTGAAGAAATATCTCGTTTTTTAGCAATAAAAGTGAAAATAAGTTTCCAATCTAGAATTTTCAATTATAACATATGAACACATTATGGCGTAAATATGTTCCAAAACTTTTGAAGTATTTAACTTCCTAGAACTCTCAAAATAAGTATATTTGGCGAATGTTATACACTTGTGACAAGTATATATTGATGAAAGATATACCTATATTAGCCAAACCGTAAGTCATAACTCAATATTTTTCGGGTTCTCAGACTTTAAATCAAGGCAATTATCACATTCCATCAATAGAATTCCAAGATTGGTCTCACATTTGCACTATGCAACAAAAGAAGGTTCATGACTCTATTCAAAACCATTTGTGACACTATAAATATACCACCTTAGTGGACTTTCACCCATATGTAATGTTTGATTCTCGTCCTTCAATATTGCAACATTAGAAATTGTCTCCTCTACGAGGGCGCTTTATCTTTATCTTCTCCTCACAATTTGTCATAGAAATATAGTGGTAGTGCGTACTTTAGCTATAGCAAGTTGATGTGTATGCATGGTATTTTTTAATCACTATAGTTGCATCAGATGGTGCACACTTTACCTCCACCCAAGCTGAAGTGTATAGAATGTGGTTGCCCAATTTTCTACTAATATGTTGTAAAACTCATATCTTTGGTTTTTATGAAATGTATAGCAGAAGGATTGTACGGAATGTATACCTCTAATGGTTTGATGCACAACTATATTATTTTGGAAGACAATAAATCTCCCAATATAATGAATACGGTGTTGTGGAAAAAACCTATTCATGCAAGCCATGGTATCTAGGCATGTTGGGTGGAAGACATGCGTACAAGATCCGAGCGTGTATGCTGGCTGTAGACCAAATCTCTCCAAATACAACGAGCACGTTCTTCCATTTTGAGCCACTCTAGGAAGCTTTTAGGCGTTCTCATGGTTGCCTTCGTAGGATCAATAGCACGGTTCTTCACGGCATACGGCAGTTACTCCTCATTATGCTCATTTGACCAATCAATTGCACCATTGCCGGTCAAGGCCTCATTTGAATGACGCAGCCTCTTAAGCATGATGTTAGAGTCTGCCCATTACCTTACGTGAGTTGTCAAGTTGATAGCTTCCGAGTAAATTCTTGTGTCTAGAGGCGCTTCACATCCTTGACGCTCGTACTGTATAACAACGCTCAAAGGGCTAGCCTAATGCAATGCCGTGGCCTCTTTCTCTTCAACTTTGTAACCAATGTGCAATGTAACACCGTGGCCGAGAGAGCCAACAAGGTTGAATCCAAATCAATGCGCACCATCAGCGCGTCTAGTTTCTTCACACTTTTACACTATCAACACAACTATCTCATTCTCGGCCTCATCTCTGCCCATTTTTGCCAATGTTTTTCCCTTCTCCAAGATGATAATGGACTCAACCGTCTCCCTGACATATGTCACTACTTCCTTTCTACAAAGGTGGTAGTTAAGTAGGATGCTCTCTATGGAAGCTGTTGGACCTCCTCCTTCAGATGTTCATCAAACATACTCTCTTCCGCACTTGCCTATTCAACGACAATCTTTGCCATTGACTCCTGTACCTTTGAGTCAAATTTGGCCTCCAAGCATACCCGTTCTTCTGCTAAACTATCCCTACAACAATGTCTGTACGCCCTCGTCTACCGTTATAGGGCTTGCTTGCGGCTAAGGCATCCAAGTGTCAAGGTTGTCGTCACGATCTATGGGCAGCCATAAGGGATCCTCCGTCAACGCGCCTCAGGGTTCAAGTATTGATGGAAGGCATGCATGGCATTTGCCCTATATTGTTGCAGGCTCGGCCCGACACATTGGAAGGTCATCATCATTAACAACAATGGCTCCAATGATCTCCTAGACTATGGTGTCTACTTCAATTAAATCCAACTCCTCTTGTAACTCACAAATCTTGAGCATGAGGGCGTCTGTGCATTCTCTCTCGCTCGCACCAATGTTCTTCTTGAAGATAGTCCCTCTCCCATTGGACTATCTCAGCTCTTCCTTCAACTATATGATTTCTGCACGGTCTTATGCTATTACATTGTCTAAATCACCCATGTGCTTCTTTAAGTCCTCCACAGTCTTCCTACGGCATGCTTGTCCTTCAAAACTTGCTCTATCTCGTGCCAAACTTCGTCGTGTTGTTTATTGAGGTTTTCTAAGTCGTAGCTCATAGCCTCATCTAAGGCCCATTTCACTATGTTGTAATCTTTGTTACGTTGTGTCAATTGCTCCTCTAATGTGGCAAAGGATGCCTTGATCTTGTCCCTCTCTACCGTCAACAGGTCGAGCTCAGAGACAATCCTTGTATTCTCCTCTTGTTCAAAGTTGAATAGGGTCAATATAAAGTGCCCTTTGGAAGCAGAGAGGCGGCGTCTTGGGGCGGAAATTGTACAAAGGGGCCCAACGGAGTCTGTATCGTTCCCTAAACTTGGGCTCGATGATTGAGCGCGGTGCCTTCCAATTCCATGTACCAAGTTCTCCTTTGATGTTGGTTCTACGCTACTCCTAGTATGGAGCATGTGGTCAATGATGCTTGCCTCTCCTATGCAACATGTTCCAAAATTGTCTGTCTCATGTAGGCAATGCCTTTGTTTTTGGTACGTATAGATTCGGGATGTCACTTCCCTTGTGAATGGAGTCCTTTGCATAAGGTAAGGACTTCCAATCCACCTTTCTACCCTACCTCAACTCCGCGTAGACCATTGTGGCAAATCCGTAGCACATCTTGCCCTTTGAAAATGTCCGCTTGGGAGACAATGTTTTCTGCACCTTACGAGCATTTGAACAAAGTGAGGATCAACTGAATGGTTGAAACTTATCTCATTTTGTTTGTAATTATACATCCACCAGTCCTTGTTGAACACCTTATCAATGTGGCACATCTTCACAAACTTCCTTGCCGTACTTAAGATCCACGGCTCCCCCGCGTCTTCTCAACCCAACTACGCCTTTATAGCGTTGTTGAGTGTAATTTCTAGTGAAAGAGGTTGGGGCTTCCCTTTTTACTTCTTCCTAAAGTTCCAAGAACCTTCAATGTCTATATAAGTCAACTTCTTCTTGTTCTTTTGTTCCCTACTATTAATAATATGTGCAACAAACAAAGCCATGGTAAACGAGACGCGTATAGTCCACAATAGTCCTTTCACTCTCTAAGCACCCAATATTTTATGGTTCCTGCAAGAAGCAACGTGAATTAGATAAAATGGTGCAAGCATGTATTGGGCAGTCCTCCTTGCCACTGCTCTATAATGAGAGGGCGCAAAAATCAGCCCCACTGAATGCTTGTGACCTCCTAATTCTTTTATCAAGTTTGCGCCAAGGCACCCAAGAGGCAAACCTTATATGCTCAATCCAAAGGGAAGGAGAGGAAGTGATCAAAAAATGTTCTGATAGGGCCTCATAAGGCCGGTCAGTGTTGGGGACCCGAGGTTGGGCGACCGGAGCGGCCAGGCCTGTCGCTTGACTAGTCGCCCCATGGAAGAGGCTGCCTCCCAAGGTCGCCTCTCTTAAGGATTGACTACCCTTTTGATAAGATTGGTCGCCTCACCAAACGCCCCTTGGGAAGGGCTGCCCTTGCAAGGTTGCTAGAAGGCGACCCCTTCTAGAAGGCAACCGCCAAGGTGACTAGATTAAATGCCTGGACGATTGCCCGGTTGAAAAAGTTGCCTTTTCAAGGTTGCCCTTAAGTGATCTCTTTAAAGGGGAGCGACACGGTCACCAGCTATTCCCATCCTAGAAAAGGTCGCCAACAAAGATCCAAAAAACGACTTGAAAAGTGACATGCTCACAAAATTTCATAAATTCTAACTGGACGGATTGAAAGATTATAGTATTTAAAGTCAATTAAATTGTTCAATTCTTTTACCGCGTTCATTGGATCAGCAAGCTTTGACTTCACTTGGTGTCAAACCTTTACACTATATAAGGACTAAATCCATTAGCATCGTAATGAGCATGATGTTAGTTTTCTTGTACACCAAATTGTAGAGATAGAAGAGGGGTGTAGCATATGTAAAACAATTGTGCAAGGCGTGGAGGTTTAAAAATTGCAAGTTTGCGTTTTAATTTTTTACAAAACTAATAAATTTATAGTTCAATGATAATCCAAATGATCAGTAAGAAGATTTACATTTCAAATTGTTGTAGGGAGAATTTTTAAAAAAAAATATGAATACCACTAAGTTTTATGTGGAAAGGAAGAAGTCCTTTTGCTACCTTGCCCGACAATGTGTAACAATGTGTAAAAATGTTTGACTTGGGTTAATATGCTATTTTTATTAAATATGAAGAATGAATTTCTTACAATATGAAGGAAAAGAATATTATTTGCTAGTATTGAAAATCTCACATTCAATAGAGTGTCCTAGCAAAGTTTTTGGAGGTGCCCAAATTGCTTGCTCTCCACATTTGAAATTCAAAACCCTATAATTTTTTCTTTATATGTCGGGTTTAGGAAAAGATTGTTCTCCCATTGAGGTCTTAGTAATGTCTTTCTATTGAAAACATTTAAAAGTGGAATGCCAAAAATTGACACCATAAGAACCTAATTAAACTTTCAAAAAGCCGATATATTAATAAATGTACTAGCCCATATGTTTACAAATGTACAAACTTTGTATAATATATATAGAGTCTCAAATTTTGTATTTTAATCATTTACATCACCTATGAGTCTATGATTTCAAATTTGTCCAGTTGAACACCATTTTTGTTTCAATCATTATAATACTCTTTCAAACTAATTTAATTATGATTTTTTATTCCAAGAAACTAACAAATGAAGGTCAACATTGTTAAGTAGTAATCAATATTCCATATTCACAATGTTAAAAGATTGCAAAGCCAGATAATTTCCATTGTACTTTGGCTAGTTGCCATGCACTCGGCTTTTGTCGTGAACAAGGCAATGGTTGGTTGCCTCTTGCAATTCCACCAAATGGCACCAACTCTAACAAAGAACACATACCTTGTTGTCAAACAACAATCGTTTGTACCTGCTGCCCAATCTGCATCGCAATACTCCCTTAAAGGAATGTCCTTGTCACTAAAACACAATTTGTGATCTATGTACCTTGCAAGTACTACATGATGCGCTTCACGGCACTCTAATGTGTTGGACTAGCCCTAGACATGAATTGGCTCACCATGCTCACCGCAAATGCAAGGTCAAGTCGTGTGTCTACCATGGCATACATCAATGACCTAACTCTATCCTTGTATGACACATTTTTCATCACACATTGAATTGCCTCAAACTCTTCCTCCAAAAGCTTCAACAACTTGACATTCACATCAAGAGCGGTACCAATAGGCTTGCACTCCTCCATGCTGAAGCGCTTGAGCACCTCAACGTACTTCTTTAGGCTCATGGTGATGGTGCCTATCTTGTGGTCTTTCACAAATTCCACACCAAGACGATACTTTAAATCACTAAGACTGCTCATCTCAAACTCCGTGTTGTGCTTACCTTTGAGCCACGCCAACTTAACCAAAAGTCTAGCCAAGATGATCAAGTCATCCATGTAGATGAGGACTATCAACAAGAACTCACCCGTTTTCTTGATGTACAAAGAATGCTCCGCTTATTTTCTAGTAAAACCTTCCTTGGTGATGAAGCGTCAATGCGTTGGTACCATGCTCTTGGTGATTGCTTGAGTCAATATAATGACTTTTTGAGCTTGCATACAAGATGATCAAAGTCTCCTTGTACAAAACCTTGCAATTGGTCCATGTAGATGTCCTCCTCCAACTCAACATTCAAGAATGCGGTCTTCACATCCATTTGGTGGATCTCCAAGTCCAAGGCCGCTCCAAGTGCAAGAATGCACCAAATGGTGGTGAACTTGGCAATGAGAGGGGTGACAGTCGACTAAGGTAGTACAAAAAACCTGTCACATAGGATGCAGGGATAAGTCATGAGATTCTTTTGCTATCTAGTGCCAATGTGGGTTTGATTTTAGAATTCTTCTGATGGAGTGTTATTGCTTACTTCAATAGCAGTAGAAGAATCCTAAAAAAAAAAAGTTCCTGCTCATGGTATTGCCAATAAAAGTATGTCTTTCATTACTACATACTTGTCACAGACAAGACAAATCAGACAAATATACTCTTTTTGAGAGTTTCAGGAGGCAAAATACTTCAAAATTTTTAGAAGACATTTATACCATAATGTGCTCCTACATTATAATTGAATATTTTAGATCCAAAACTAAGTTTGTTTCTTATTGGTAAAAAATAAGCTATTTTTCCAAGTAGCCTAAATGAGAAGTTAATGTTGATTTTTGCTCCAAATTCTTATTGAACATTCTTTAGCATACAAAAATTTATCTTACAATATAAAATGTTTTCAAAAATACTTATTTTTTCCATTATTTTCTTCAAAATCTACTTTTCGGTGCCTTGATTCAACATATATACTACGTAGTATATTTAGTATATTATTAGTCTTTGTAGTATGCAGTATTATCATCTCGGGAAAGGGTTGAGCCACAAGAAGAAGAACGCCGGTTCCCAAAGGGGACCGGCGTGAATAAAGTGTGTTTGTTCCACTACTAAGACCATGCCCACCGGATAGGGTATTAGTAAGCTGGAACTACTTCCCCCTTTCGAGGATAGACACTATGTAACGGGTAGCAAGAAACTCCCCAAACAAACAACCAACCAATTAACCAACCAACTAACCAAGCGAGTAGCCAAAAACCAGAAACTGACCAAGCAAGTAGCCAAAAATTACAAACCTAACCAATCAAGATAAATCAAGGCAAGGGAAGAAATTAGGGGGGGTCTTGCGTATCGAGAAGGGCTTGGTTGTTTTCAATTTTGAGTTCATGTAGTAAAATGGACATGGCATATTGAGTAGCGATGGTGTTAATGTTTTTGAAGGAGGTTTTAATTGTTTCAATGGATATCTTGAAGGTATCCTCTAGAGTTTTCATAGATGGGATAAAGGTGGTGGCACGAGCGCCAAATGTGATTACAATAAGGGGGTCCACATTCCATCCGAGGGCAATGATATAGTCAATAAGGGGTTGGTATTTATCTATTTTATTTTGGATTGTTTCGGGGGAAAATCTATCGTTGCAATATGTGAATTCAATGAATTGAATGGTGTAGTCTTGGTTGATGTTATCGAATGGTGGGTCATTATGTGGTAAACCTCTAACACAAAGGATGTCGGGTTTGAGCCTAGCGTTGCAATGACACCTTTGGGTCACACATGAGCATGGGAGTAGCCAAGGAGGGACCATATTTTCTTGTGGATTGTTATTAAAGGTGCCGGCGTTCAGTAGTATAAAACATCTCGATTTGTTGCAGGAGGTGATTAGTTTTCGAACTTCCCATACCGCTTTATTATGTCTTTTAACAATTAGAGAGTGTATGTGGTGGTTTCGGCATTTGAGTAGAACATGAAGCCATGTGTCGCGGTCCGTTGAGGAGCATATGGGGCATGATATGGATGGGAATCTTTCTATTCCAAAGAAGTGTTGTTTGCGAGCGTTTCCCATATATTGGCCAGTACGGAATTTGATGAGGCATGTTATTTGTGAGTCTGAGATGATGGGGTTTTTCCAAAAATTTGTAGAGAGTTCATTGTCTATGTTGTTATTGTTAGTCCATTTTTCTATGTTAGGAATATTATCTGAGATTGTGTCAAGGTTGTTGTAGAGGTCTTGTTTTTTGAGATATTTGCCCAAGAATCTAATTGGGCCTTTGTCGGGGGTATCTTCTTTGGAAGGCCAATCTTCTTTTTGGAAGTAGTATGGGGTGGCATGGGCATGTTCGTGTGGATCTTTGGCATTTTTGTGTGTTTTTTCTCGGCCTTCTTTTGCTAATTTGTCTGCTTGTTCGTTACCATCAATGTTGGCATGGGTTCTCACTTTGTGGAGGGTTGTGATTTGTGTTCGGTTTTGTAACATTTGGACCATTGACGTTAATATGGTTTGGTCGGGGTGGCTATTGTAAAGGGTAGGGTGTGTGTAGTGTGATTTTTTACCACTCTGATAAAACACCCAAGTGTACCTACACCTCATAGGATTCGTTACGGGGATGATCATACGCCTAGTTTTAAGTAATTGGAGATTAATTGTATCGTTAAAGCTATCTTTTTGGTTAATTCTTAAGGTTATCTATCTATTTTTAGGAAATTAGGGCTGTTAGCATCACTCTTAAGGGATCCACAAACAAAGTCTAAACCCCAAGGATCTCCCGTGCCTTAAGGAGGTACATTAGTCCTTTTAAGATTGTGCTTATGCCACTAATTCTTAAACACTTGCCACACTGGGCTAATGGAAGTTTCCATTAAGTCTCATTGCATTGGTTCTTTAATTATAGTCTTTAAGAATTCAAATTCTTACCTCATGCAAAAACGCTCCACTTTTCACGTCCGTCCACTCGGTCCACGTGATCACGTTCTTAAGACAATGGTTAGTCTCGAAAATCCCATACACAAGTTAACTTAAGTCTTAAGGAGTTTCAGCTCTTAAGTCTCCACTTAAGTTCACTTATCCACATTCAATTCTTAAAGACTACGGTGTTTTACACTTACTTCTACCATTTGGTCTTTAAGATCTCTGATTAGTTCTTAGGACTTCCTTCTCGGTCGTCTCGATGTTGTTAAGGACACAGTCTCTGGCCCTTAGTTCTTAAGTACTCACTTACTCACTTAGGCCTGATTTCTTAAGAACCTGCACTATTTAGACCAATTCAGCCCTACAGTGTTCTTAAGTTTCTGTCTTTAAGTCTTCCAGAACCGGGAGTGCATCTCACTAAATGCAAATATTGTCCCGTATTCTCACTTATACGAACCTTTAAGTCCAAGCCCTTAAGTTTCCTCGTACTTAAGGTCTCACTCTTCATAAGCTCATATACCCAAACTTGGACTTAAGATTCTTAAGTTTCTATGTTTTCTTCTTAAGTCTTTCTTTGGGATTTATTCCTTATTTTCTCCCTTATGATAGATCCTTAAATACTCACAACTTAGCCTACCTTAGAGAATCCCTTCTATTAAGGTTAGACTTAATGCCAATTTTTTATATGCATAATATGACACTCTTGCCATGCATCAAGGTATGCCACTCTTGATGTTTATTGCATAAATTGCATTAACATGAATAAGAACTCCATTCTTATTCTTATGATACTCAAGTTATGCTCACTCACACTTGAGATCTTATTAAGTACTTATGCATCACACACCTTATGCACTAAGTCACTTAATTTCACATTATCTCCATTAATATTTACACTCATGATTAATGCTCCAACACACACACACAAGGTCACACCGACGACCATAGTAGTTAGGGTATTTCCCTAATTTATTCCATGAAGAATAAATATACAATGCATTCATGCATAGGAATTTTTTCCACAATTAATACCTAATGCATGCACTTGCATTTACAACACACAATGTCAAATTTATTCAATGAAGATCACATATTATTGCAATTATACATATGACTCAAGTCACACACAAGACTCTACACATGCAAATTCAATAGTAATTATATATTCATATATAAAATTAAATACTCTTACAACATTAAAAGTCATCAACTAGCTTTTTCACCTAAAGCTAGGGCTCATTCCAATCTTCCTCCAAGGAATTTCTATGGTAATGGCCAAGAATGCTGAAAATTCAAGCTAGTCAATCTATTCAACATCCAAGAGGTACACCTCTTGGCAAGAGATTTTCCCTAGTATTAACCATTAAGATTAATTCCACTAAATCTTCACATCTCTTCATATCCATTTATGAAAAGGTACAACCTATCCAAAGGGTGCGAGTTCAACCCTTTTCCCATTATTTCCTTATTCTTGGATATGAATAGGTACTTCCCAATTAATTAGCTACTTAGTGTAAATTTAATCATTAATTATTTAATTCTTCATATATCTACAACCCTTTTTACACTTAATTTTCGAAAAAAATCTATTTTTGTCATTTTGGCTCTACAGTGTGTTATTTGGATGTTTAGTAGGTAGAGTGCATTTATACAATCGGTGAATATATGTGCGGGTTCATTGTTGTATTTTGTTGTGAAGATTTGTAGTGTTTTGTAAATGGCCATGAGTTCTAGTCTAAGGATATTTTGTAGTTCGTGAAGTCTTTTGGCTAATTTAATTTCCTTAGTAGAATTATATATGCCACAACGAGCTTTTTTCTCTGCGCCAAGAGCGCGGGCTTATTTGTTCTGGTGGTTTAAAGGAGCCATCAATGTAATAACTATGTGCGGGGTTAAATTTTGAGGTAGTATGAGTTGGATAATTTGGGAGAGGGGGCGGTGTGACGAAGTAGTTTAATGTATTATTGATATAGTTTAGTTTTGACCCGTTTTTACTACAATTTACGGGGGTCTATATAGGTGTCGGTGGGGCCGGTTTGTGTATAATCTGTGTATGTTTAAATTGTCTGATATGGAGGTAAGTTCGACAATTTGCTCTAGGGTGCCAAGGGTTTGGTTTTGATGATGGACACATAGTATTTGTAATGTAGATGGCTCGATTCGGGGTTTTTTTAGCTCAGGTGGAATCGTAGGTTCTTCGTATGGTATTGAGTCTGCCTCAAATATTGCAATTTTATGGGAGTCTGGGAATGGGTTTGAGTGTTGGCTGTTGTTTTGGTACCAATTGTTGTTTGGTGTAATGATGATTGTGCTTGTGTTATTTGGATCATGTTTGGCGGCAAGTCTAACCTAATGTATTGCTTGTTCCAATTCCTTATCGTTGTGGGGGTGAGCTATCCCATTACCGGTCCATTTGTAGTCAAATGCCTTTCCCAGGGATCCGAATATTTTGTCTCTTTCATAAGGTGAGTAGAATTTTTTTATTTTGGTGGAACATGTGACCGGGGAAGAAAAGTATGATTGTTCGATGTTAAAGGATGAAATTAGTGAGTCTAAAATGGGAGCGGGTATTGTATATTGCGCAATTTTTAGGGGGTCATTTTTAGGTATTCGATATTTATACCTTTGGTAGAGCGAGATTAGTTCGGTTTTGAAGGGTTGGGTCGTTGGTCCAATGTTTGTAGGAGTTTGTAGTTTTGTATTGTATTGATTCCATTGCCATTGGAGTCGAGTAACGGAGATAGTATGCAAATGTCGGCCATTTTCTTCATATAGATGTACTTGATTGTTGTCCATTTTAATTGTGTTTGAGAATGTAAGGATATCATTTTTGGGGTTACATTCTGATGTATGGATTTTTAAGAGTGGAATAATTATGGGTGGTATTACGGATCTTGAGTCTGGGAATTGTTCTTGGGGGTGGTGGGCAGAATGATATCCGAATAAATTTTGTTTTGAGTTTTTTGGTAGTATTGTCTTAATTTTTCGATGTTGTGTGTGGAGGTATTGGTGTCGTGTCGTGGGAAAAAGGCTCTTTGGGGAAGCCATTTGTTGTATGTATTATCATTGTGTTGCCATTGGCAAAGATATTTTGTGTAAGTATTTTGTATATTATTTGTATCTGTGTGTTGGATATGTTTATGGTGTATGATGTTATTAATGGGATATGTGGTGGGGTTTTTGGAGATGTATGTTGAGGGACGGGGGTGGTATGGATGTTGGGGGTAAGGGGGGTAGATTGGTAGGGGGATATTCCTTGGAGTGATGCAATTCTTGATGGTGGTGTATGGGTCTTAAAGTATATAGGAGTATGGATGTATGTTACAAGGGGTATGACATGTGGTGGGGCATGTTTGGTGGCAAAAAAATTGTTTAGCAATGTTTAGAGCACTTTTTAATAGTTTGGATGGGGTGAAGTGGTGGGCTTTGAAATCCTCATTGTTCATAATGTGTGTGCCGTTAGGTAAAGTAATTTGGTTTAGTTCAAAGATATTTTTTGAGAGGAGTTTTTGTAGAAGTTTTTGGGAGAGATGGGAATTGATTGTGTTGTGATTTAGTATTTCTTGGCGCCATAGTATTTCTAGTGGTGAAGGATTAATGAAGAAGTTTGGGAGCGTACTTTTAAGGTGGATTTTAGTTATGTGTTTTAATAAGAAGAATGTTCGTGTTATCGGTGATCTTATGCAGTCACTTGTTTTAATTCTGGGTATGTTTTTGGCGCCACCGTATTGGGCAAGTACATAATGAGTAAGTCCATTATATATTTTTCCAAGTCTACCTTTATCATTTAAGGTATTTTGTAGTTGTTCACCTATACATCGGAGATATGCGTTTTTGAGGGAGAAAGCTTCAAGCCCAAAGAGGTTATGTGGGAGTTGGGATATTGCATTTGACATACATTTTGGTAATCCACATATGATTTTTTGTATGGCTATTATTTTTTTATCAAGTTTTTTGATGGCAGGCATAGAATATGGTACACCGTAGAAACTGTATGCCATACCTGGGCGTAGTACGGTATCAATCATTTTTATTTTTTGTTTCATGGTGGCTGGACATGTTGTTAGTTCATTACATTGTTTGATGAGTTTCGTTGTTGTAGTGTGGATTTGGATTTTTGATTTTTGTGAGGGAAAAAGGTTTGTACCTAAGTATATGCCATATTTAACTATTTCTGGACTATGAGGTGAATTTTGGACTAAGGACTAAAAGAAAGATCCGGAGATGTGCCTCATAAAAGATAGTGAAGCATAAAAGTCGAGGAGTTTAGAGTACTATTCAAGCATTAAATGCATCACCAATGACACTTATGAAGGAAGAAATGGCTAGAGCGACCAAATTTGAATTTAGACAATACGTGAGTCCGTTGCATGCAGCCGGATATCTCCGGGTAAATATCAAGGTGGAATTCAGAAGAAGAACCGAGTCCTGAGAACAAAAATTAATGGACATACTGTACATCACAAATGTGTGGTTGAGAAAAATGTAGTAGGCAAAAATGGGACAGAGTTGCGGATAGAAAATACTCGCAATTGATAGAACATGCAACCGGATATCTCCGGATGAAATCAGAGTAAGAGTCCAATACTAAATTGTTTCATTATAAAAAAGTGTCATACAATAAATAAAGGGTGGCCGTTGCTAAAAGGCGCGTGTAATCTACGGAAAATCGATTCAACTATTCTAATTTTAGTGCTTTACAGATGCCCTCTACCCGTCCAGTATGGTGTCTCCCATAAGTTAGATAATGAACTATAGCCTTTCTAGGATTCTTGAATGGATCTAGATCTGCAACAACAACACATTTGGGCCACAAATAATGCCTTGTTCGAGGATTAAATGAAGCCTTCTTGAAGATGTGGAGAAACCTAACATAGCTGGGCCTTCGAGTCTGTTTGCTGGCATAGCAAAAAAGAATATCTGATAAGATGTCTGGGGGCAATAACACTTGGGCCGCCTCCATGAGCCTATCTGGACGCATAGGAGACCAGATCCCGACATTGAAATACCGCAGTAGTATTCGAATAACATGTGCGGTGTCATCAAAGGAAGGCAGCTGCCCGGATTGGGACTTGGCCGAGTCAAGGACCTCGTCCGAGCAGAGAGGACCACGGAGAGATATGATTATGACCTGCGAAATAGATGGCACGACCATAGAATTAGAAATTGAACATTGAAAAGAAGAGAAAATATGGTAGGAGGAACTCAAGTCACATCCTGGACCGGAGATCTCCGGGTGCCCCTCCCAGACCAACGTTCTGCAGTGGAAATGGTCAGGAGAATACTCAATAGAGTTCACAAATATTAAGGGTGAAGTTTGGGGGCGAGACACCAACAATAACAAATAAAATGAAGGACCTCAACAAATAACGTTACTGACAAGAACATTTGTCTTCAAAATTGAAAGGTCAAAATCCGACAGACATTCATGACGAAACATTTACAAAGCATAGAGTTAATACTATCCAATATATTTCATTGTTCTAAGGCGCCGAAATTATGCCCTTCACCACGGAGCGAGCCTGAGTGGAATTTTTGTCTACTGGATCACTGACAAACTTCAATTGATTCCGTCTAACAAAGTCGGGAACATCCTCATTTGACGCTAGCAGTCCGGAGAGCCATGGGAGAAACATGGTGGTCAACCAGGCTTCACCCAAATTCCCAGTCCATGATGGCGGATGAACTGCGCTGAAGGGATCATTAAGGATGTTCTTTAGTGGGGTATCGTCCACAAGCAAGACATCTTTAGGAGATGTGGGCGACGCTTTGCTATTATAAACTGTCAGGTCCTTTAGGAAAATTGGCTTCTTTGGATGAGATGGAAGCATATATGATGTTTTTGTGCAATCGGCCTGTGTCAGGATTCTGGCGCCTTCCGGAATGGTAGCACCTTTCTTGCGCAACTCCTTGATGATATCCACAATATTCTTTTCCAGTACACAGCTCCAGAATGAGACAGTAGCCTTCTCTCCCACAAAGTTCAGGATTTCAGTGGAACCAGGCCTTACTTTGATGTCTCTCGGTTGTCCCTGTTTGAATTCCCCCCTGTGCACAAGAACTCCATTTAAGTCAAACACGACATGATAAACCCGTTGTTGTGTTACCTGATCCTCGATTGGAGGCTCTCGGACGATCGTCGTAAACTTCTTCAGACCTGAACCCAAAATACGAGTACGTCGGCTGAGATGAGGAACTTGTACAGCTTAGAGAAATTGCAAAGATACATATAAAAGTGTCCCGCACTCACAACCCAGAAATGCTCGATGAAAGAATGAGCACTATATAGATGATGGCACGTAAGTATGAATGTCCATATTAGGCACCTGGGACAGTAGGTGTAGTATCCCTAGAAGTCTGAGCTACACCAGCGACTTCAGCAGTCTCTGCAAGGTTTCTGCCACCGACATCCTTCGACTGTGTTGATCCGGCCGACACCTGAATACCAGTAATGTAGTGGTAAGAACACGGTCTGCAGAGAGTGCACTGTCTTGAGAACAATCAAGAAGGTTTGATGGACAAGTAACTGTTCACCTTATCTTTCTGGGCCCTTGTCCGAACTGTAGGCGGAGGAGGAGGAACTTTAGGCACAGGATTCTTCGCGATTGCCTTCTTCTTCTCTTTTTGAGCTAGCTGCCCGTGGCTCCGTGGAGGGCTGCGCGGAGGGCTCATAACCTGTAATTCACGCAATGTTTGTTGCGCCGATGCCTCATCCATCGTGTGATCAGTGTCACGCAAAGTCAGGTCCTCGGCAGTCTTGGACACAACTTCTACTTCAAGACGCGTCATGAAAGGGTTGTCCAGCGGGAGATCTCCGGGTGCTCTGTGGGTGTGGTCGAACTCCAGGCGATCGGACATTGCCGTGTCATCGTCCAGATCTGGCGGAGGAGAACGTTGCCTATCGGAATGCGAATTGGTTTCCATTTGAGAGGGACGCCGTCTACCGTCCAGAGTAGAGTCGCTTGTTGAACTAGGCGAGGCACGTCGGACAGCAAGATGTGGTTCATCATCGTTTACCTGCAATGGGTCGATTGGGGTGCCCGCACCGATGATCCGAGCGGCTGTAGCCAAGGACTCGAGTCTAAAATTGGGAACCGCTGATGAACTTGGTTCATTCCGCACATCAACATCAAGCATCGTGGCATCAGTCGTCTGCGTCACATTGACGAAGTCAGTGTGGAATACATTAAAACGCAATACGAAATGAAACGGTATCATACACCCGGAGATCTCTGGTTCAAAGTTGTCCGAGTCTACCGGGGGAACTAAAAATAAACATGGCAATGATAAAGACGAGTCCTAAAGAATGGAGGGCATCCGAATGGAATAAACATCCGGAGATCTCCGGGTCAGGTAGTATCCGTAGGCGTTATACCTCGCCGGTGTAATTCATCCTCGACATAGCCCGTGTTTGAACCCCAGCGCCTTGGGTCGACTCAGTGATGTCAGTCTCCACTAACTCCTCAGGATCGGCGTCGGTAACGTCGGCTAAGATATTCAAGTGGAATTTGAATATTTGTTCTGCGCAGGATTTGGCATTTACTTTGGCATCTTCGCTGTTCAAAATCTCGAGGACCCGCGCGTCGTGAGTCTGCAAACCAAAAAAAAATTAGGACGACGATATCCAATTCATATAACTATATGCGGACCGGAAATCTTAGACATTGGATTGCTTGGGAAGGATGTCTTGCTTACCAAGCCGAGGTATGTAATATGTGGTCCTCCATGAACATTGACGACCACCATACCCTCTCTGATGTATCCCGTGAACAGCGAATCGAGGACCGAGATCCTCAGCTGTGGGACACCGGTTTGCTTCCAGCGCTGGATGGTTTCTTTATGTTGAGCGGCTGAAAAGAAGGCCGGCATTTTTTCGGGGTGGCCTTTGAAGAGCCTCTTGAATGACTGAGCAGGCATCTCGCTTGAATCGTATTCATATAGGAATACGCAGTATACTGTCTCCTCGACCCCAATTACTGGAACCGGAAATCCATCACCAGGGTGGGGGAAGTAGTAGACGACATGCGTTGCCCACAATTTTACCTTGCCTCTGGACTCTCTCTGCCGAAGACTGATGTACCTCTTTAATTCAACGAATCCTGCGACGTCAGTGATAAGAACCGACGGTGATCTGACCCTCGTCCGCCCGTCCTTCGTGTCCACTTCGAGATGGTCAAAAATGGTTCTGAAGTCAAACACATCTAGCACCTGTGCACGGCATATGTCGTCTTTAACGCGGTAAAGGAAAAAGAAGTAAAAGTGAGGGTCAGTGACGTTACGCCACTGCTGAATGTCCGGCATGATAAGTACTTCGGCGATCTCGCCCCCTCTGTCAGGCATAACCCTGCAGGTGTATTTGGAGTCGAACAGGGACGTATCATCCGTCGGTGTGGCCTCGGCAGCATCTTCAATGATGTGTTGACTCCAAATGGACACGAGGAAGTCTGGAGTGGGGTCGGTATCCTTGTTTATCGCCTTCAGTCGACCCTCAAGCCAAGCTTTACCCTTGGCAGAGTGATTAGCGGCGTCGACCCAGAACTCGAGCTAGACCCTTCCAATATTCCTGTCTTCGGCAAATGCGTCCCACTGCTCCTTCGTGTATGGGACGAAGTCAGCAGACTTCGAGGGAAGGGGGTGCGACTTGTATTTAAGCATCAGTTCATTCTTCATAGCACGGACTCTCTTCTCTCTGTTCGCCGCGTTTTCGAGAGTCTCGGCCTGCCCTTTCATAGTACCTTGGTTTGCCGCTTTGGAGGACTTCACACAGACCTTCTTCTCGAGCACTAATTCCGCGAGGTAGTCTAGGTCTTCAGTGCGCATTTTGTAAAGAGGCTTGAAGTCGTTCTGCACCAGAGGTTTCCGCTTCAACTTAACAGGGTCCCCCGTCTTCCCGTTGGAGTCTGGTAAGACTCCAGCGACGAACAGCCTGTCGATTCGGATCCACTTCTGGACCACCGCATCATCCATCTCAAATAGAAGTGGGACCTTCGTGTCTTTGGGGTCTGTTTTACCGAGGTGTGTAAAAACCGTTGGCACCACTTGCCGTTGGAACGTCTACAATGAAAACAATTACAGGGTGTAAGCAGCCGGAGATCTCCGGATGATTGGTTTGGTTGCTGTGAGGATAGAGCACATCCACGGAATAAAAAATATTTTCAGGTTAAGAATGGTTATTTACCGAGAATGCGTTAGATTGAGGACGAACATACAGTTGGGGGGCTGGTTTACCGAACTCAAACCACTTCACTCTGCACGTCTGCAGCTGCTCAGTGAAACTCTGCTCCTTCCGCAAACCCGTCAGATCTTGGTTAAGAGCGCGCGAGAGCTGTAGCAGGGTCATGTCTTTGGGGTCCGGTTTTGTCCAAACCGGGATGATAGAGAAGTGGGAGATCTCTTCGAGCGTCCACGTTGCTGGCAATTCGTGTGACAGAACCTTGTGCGCCACCACAGTATGCTGACCTCCGATAATGTAAAAGTGTGTCGAGTCCCTCAGGCAGTCCTCCTTCGTCGGCTTGGTCGCGAAAAACTCTACCTTACTTCCTTCAGGTTTCTTCTTCAGTGGCAGGACTCGAATGTGAATCTCAGGTGCCGTGGCTTTCGAAGATACGCGAACTGCGTTGATAATTCCTTCAAGCCGTTCTTTCTGGATGCCCCTATATACTAATCCTCCAGGGGGGGCCCGGTGCAGCTTATCGAAATGAACGAGCTTCACGACATCCTTCTTCGTGTCAGGGTCTTCTACTGTCAAAGGCTTATTATTGTGTATGTAAACGTTTTTGAACGCGTCGTCGAGTACCTTACCAATTGCTTCCACTTCAGTCCGCTTCATTTTGGTGAGGTCAGCCTGTGTGAAGTTCAGGCACCTTTCGATCGCGAGGCCAGGCTCATCGGCCTTCGCTTTCTTCCCCTTCTCCGCCCGCGATGAAGAACCTGGGGTCGAAGTCTTCAAGGTGGTCTTGCGTTTTCTTGCCAAGGTCGATGCTGGTGTCAGAGACAGATTGGGAGTTGCGTCTTGAACGGGCATTCGGGACTTCTCTTGTGCTTCAGCCATCCACTTCCACTGCTCATTCACGTACTCCGGATACCACGTATCACCCGTTGGAGGGGCAAATAAAAAGTTCTCACTCTGGCAGGTCTCCACCATCTCATCCGAAATCTTAGATGATTCAAGGATCAAGCCGTATATATGTGGCTCGGTGGAGGAGTCCACGTTCTCCTGGACGATAACGAGACTGACCTCGTCATCAAGACCCTGCAACTCGAGAACCTGGAGACCAATGTCGGGGTGACCCTGTTTGCCAATCCGAAGCTGAGGGACGAATTCCCAGGCACCGTCAGGGGTTTTAATGAGCTTGATGCCCCACTGGGTTATGCTCTTTCGGCAATTGTATACGTAGCCGACATTGTGTATCCCTCTGTAGACAAACTCAGGGAGCCAATACTCTACAAATGCCCCAAGTTTCCCGGGTCGACATTCAGTCGGAAGTGTGGTTGTCCACGAATCCCTGCAAGATGATTTTGAAAGAACACGCAGGTAGTTTAGAATCGATGCAATTGTCTGGTCAATAACAAGAATCCGAAACAAAATCACCTGACAAGTTCCTAGATGTTGAAACCATGAATCGTGCTTCCAAATCTGTATCACAGTGCCATCAGGGGACAATACCCGGAGATCTCCGGCTGATTTGGGGAAGTCGAGTGCATCCGACAAGGAACGAATCCTGGCTGCTTTGACGGGTCTATTTCTGACCTGAACCGGAGATCTCCGGTTAATGACCCCTCAACGCGAATTTCCACTGTTTCGATACGTCCGGAGATCTCCGGCTGCTTTCGAGAATAACTAACGCCTGTATAGGGAATACATATTCATCTGATCGCTACATCATCCGGAGAACTCCGGCTGATTACTGGAACTCCGTATTTTCAGCCGGAGATCTCCGGCAGAAGCACGTACGGCACTTCGAAGCACTAATCGGATCATATCAGGACTCGAATATTTACATTCATTTACAGAGAGGTTTGCCGTGTAACTCTTGAAGTTTGACATACTTAAATAACAAGTTACATAATTGAGAACATAAATATATGTATCAAATGAGCTCACACAATTCTGTTATAGCTCGACCTTACACACTAGAAGAAGAATCCGCTAATGTTTCGATGGAACGCCAAATTTGACGACTCTACATGAATTTAACTATATACATTGAATCGAACTAGACTCGACAGACTCAGTGAAGAAAAACACATTCAAACATTCCTGGAATTCCAAAATCATTCGCATATTCATGAATAGATATACAAATATGTTCACGGGACAACAAAAAACCAATCGACTATAGCCAAACAGACAACTGAATTCTAGTACGCAATTTTTGAGGTTTTTCAAAATCATTCAAGTGTTCGTCCACTCCGAAATTAGAACTAATTCGGAACTCACTCAAAAAAAGGAAACCCACCTGGTCGCCCGGACTGAGCATAAACAGTTCGATTGTGTATACTTACCGGTTTCCATCCCATGCAATCTCATCCGACGTCGCTGCTGTAGTCGCCATTTTGCAATCTCCTCCAGTAACTGCTCTGGATTAAAGCGTATACACAACTCTGCACTACATAAGCATTCAACAACTCAGAACGACAAACTATACAATCTCTCAAATGCCCTAGAATGTATGGTCCAGTTCTGACATACAGGAATTCGGTGGAATAAATTTCAACACTGCATAAATTGCTCAATTACGGCCCTTCGAAACTGAATGCACAGAACACTATAACCCTAAATCCTAAATCCTTCTATTTCGCTCAAACGATTATCAAGATCAGTACTATTCGACTCTCTCGAACCCTAATGAAGCTTACCGAACCCTACACCTGCTCCAATGACGATTCTATGAAGTCCTGTGCAAATTCAACTGAAATTTCACTGAAAGCCATTTTTGAGACTTTACATACCTCTTCACTTGCTGAATCGGCGCACCCGTACGTCGTGGTCGTTCGTGTTGACGCCACCCTCAACCGCAACGTCGTTCACTCTTGGTTGCTGAACCTAGGCGCTCTTCAACTCTCTTCCTAACGCATTCGCTCTCTTTCAGTCCTACTCTCTGACCTTCAGTCCATATCCAGTTAACAACCTCTCCACGGCACGCTCAACGTCCCTCACATAAATCAACACTCACCTCGCACACCAACGGCCTCTCACAGCGCATACGAAACTAACCTAATGCGTCGACGCCGACTCCGCAAACCAAGAAAGAAAACCCCTCCCGCCACTTCCGCTCACTACCTTCGACATTACGAAGACAAAAGCCAAAAAAATCCAGAAATGGTTCATTCTTGGAGTTCCCAAAACCCAAAGAGGACAAGTTGGACGGCTCAAGGGTGTGACGGCTCATGATGACAGTGGGTGAAGTTAAAAATCAGCTGAAATGACGTACATGTACAACGTGTCCATTTCACAATCATGACATTGTCAATGTCGTGAGCATGCGTGAGAAGACGTATTGATACCCGGTTTCATGGGTATTACATATGACTATAATAGATACTCGGGTTCACCGGGTATTAGAGTAATAATTATACTTGAATTTAAAACGACATTAGTGGAAAAGCTGAATCTCCCTTTCCGTTACTCTCCCTCCCTTCTTTCCCTCACTTGTTTTTCTTATTTTTGTTCTACTCTCCCCTCCTTCTCCATCTCCATCTTTTTTTTAATCTTGATTCTAATATTTTTTAGACTCCCCGTGAGTTCAATAATTACACATTCTTAAATTAACTTACCACTCTAAAAAAATCCCTTACTCTCCCTCTCTTACTCTTCCTCTCTCTTACTCTCCCTCCCCATCTCTTTTTTACATTTTATTTTATTTTTAGATTCACCTTATTACATATTCTAAAAATTTAAACCACTCTAAAAGTAATTCTCTCAAGTCTCTCTCTCTCTTACTCTCCCTCCCTTACTCTCCCTCCTACATGTTTATTTATTTATTTTAGTTTTACTCTCCCTTCCTTCTCAATCTCCATCCTTAGTTAATAATATTGAACTATTGTAATAATATTTTTTAACTATCCTATTCTTTCCCTCACTTGTTTTTCTTATTTTTGTTTTACTCTCCCCTCCTTCTCCATCTCCATCTCTTTTTTAATCTTGATTCTAATATTTTTTAGACTCCCCGTGATTTCAATAATTACACATTCTATAATTAACTTACTACTCTAAGAGAATCCCTTACTCTCCCTATTTTACTCTTCCTCGCCCTTACTCTCCCTCCCCATCTCTTTTTTACATTTGATTTTCTTTTTAGATTCCCCTTATTACATATTCTAAAAATATAAACTACTCTAAAAATAAATCCCTCAAGTCTCTCTCTCTTACTGTCCTTTATGTCCCTTCTTTACTCTCCCTCCTACTTGTTTTTTACTTATTTTAGTTTTACTCTGCCCACCTTCTCCATCTCCATCTCTATTTTACTTTTGAATTTTTAAATTTTTGGATTTCTCCTTATTTCAATAAATTCACATTCTAAAAATAATGAACTACTCTTTAAAACAATCCCGCACTCTTCCTCGCCTACTCTCCCTAGTATCCCTTACTTTCCCTATCCCTTACTCTCCCTCATTTACTCTCCCTATCCCTTACTCTCCCTCTCCATCTCTTTTTTACATTTTATTTTATTTTTAGATTCCTCTTATTACATATTCTAAAAATATAAACTACTCTAAAAGTAAATCCCTCAAGTCTCTCCCTCCCTCCCTAACTCTCCCTCATACTTGTTTATTTATTTATTTTAGTTTTACTCTCCCTATTTTATCTCAATCTCCATCCTTAGTTAATAATATTGAACTATTGTAATAGTATTTTTTTTTCTATCCCATTGTATTACATTATTCAAATTAATGCATAGGTTTCAAATATATATTCATATTTTATGTAGATTGTTGTTACCTTTTTTCTTAAATACTTTGTGACATAAAAACTACATGAAAATGGTTGATTTAATGTGTTGCAAACCAAGCGCCAACTCCTAGTCATACTACTAAAATCATAATTTGCGCAGTAAACCACGGAGTGAACTATCACGTAGTCAACCATGCAGTGAACTACAAAAACGCTACAATCAACTGCGTTGTCAACAATATAGTGAACCATTCCACCTTTTACTTTTTAATACTTTTTAATATTATAAATACATAAAAATGGTTGGGCTAATGCATTGCAAAGCAAGCGCCAACAGCTAGTCTACTCTAAAATTAAATCCATTACCCTCCTTCTCTTCTTTATTCTCTCTCTAAATAAATTATAATGTATCAAAATAAATAGTTATTGTTCAATTCTCGCTAAATTTCCTTACACTCTATAGTATCCAGGATTTTTTTAAAAGTTATGGTTATCGATGAACTTAAGGTTATAGTTCATAGTTATAAAATATTTTTAATTTATACATTTATAGGTGATATAAGCCCTCAACCTTCATGAACTCAGACCCCTCCACGGTGAACCGTGAACCCTGAATCCTTAACCCTAAACCCTAAAACCGTGAACTAGAAACCGTGAACCCTAAACCCTACACCGTGAAAACCATGAACCCTAAAACCTAAACCCTAAAACCCTAAACCCTAAACCCTAAACCGGACACATTAAACCCTAAACCCTAAAACCCTAAAACCCTAAACCCTAAAACCCTGATGCACAATCCAGCCTGAACACGGAAGCTGTACCCGAATTCATAGGACCGGGTTGTTGTACTTCTTAAAGCATCTGCTCAGTTATTTGTGCACGTTTCTTCTCAAGCATGCATATAACTTCTGTCGAACTAGGAAATATTGGAGATTATTCTAATTGGTAACGAACGCGGATGTTCTACTTGAGTCTTGTATTGCTTGATGAACAATACTAGTAGGCAGCAGAGGGCCGTCTCTTTTCCTTGGGAAGGGTATAATTTAATTAACAAAGGTGAGTACGAGAAGTCCTGTACGATTACAATTTACTGTGATTTAGTCTAAGACGTGATACGGCCCTAGTATATTCAAAGATACATCATGGGGCATACTTCATCATCCGTTTTCAAATTTGCACCACTCTAGGAACTAGATGGTATCCTTACAATACGGTCATCCCATGAGTACGAGCCTTTCATTATCATGAGTGGAATGTGGCCTCGGTCGTGGGCACGTCGAAGAATGCGCACAATCATGATGGTGTACAGCAATTAGTTTGAAGGAGCATGCATGCCCAAGATTCGTTTCAAATTTGAGCGTCTGAATTTTCCCTCCACGAGGTGATGGAAAGGTGGATAAGAGTATCCTTCAACTCAGCTCTCATCCTTTTTTGCTATGGATGTTTGAGATACTATGGGAGCTGAGCGAGTCAGTGACAGTGTTCGCTTGCGCGACATCGTGCTAGATAACTATAGGGAAACGAATCGACATTATTCCAGGAATGTTAAGTATGTTCCCTCGTATAATTCCGTATTCGTTGGCTGTCTGTGAGGATTGGTGTAGATTGTGTTGCATTCTGTCCTCTGAGTCGATCGGGAGCTCTCGTGTAGAGATTTTTAAACTAATTCGTCTCCGAAGATACAGTCATAGCCCTGAAGCAGTAAATTTAGTCGACTCGAGTATATAGATGACGTAATTGCTTGGCGTGTGAATCCGAACTGTTAACCGGGTTTTGCAACTGTATCACACCGCCATACCCGCGAATATTTCGTACGGCTGTTGATTTGATCAAGGCCAAAAAACTCAACCGGAGATCTCCGGCTGTTCATGCCGTGATATTCTGGATTCTACCAATCTCGCCCAGTAACCACGGTTTCACCCCTTGATTCCAGTGGCTGTTAGAATCATCGAAAGCAGGATTCCCGGAGATCTCCGGCTACTTCTGTTCTGTTCTCTCGTTTAATCAAACAAGAAGTCGTCGTTGTTGATCATTCTCCACTCTACCGGAGATCTCCGGCTATCCCTGCCGACGATATTGAGGTTGGTCATCCAAATCGACACAACATACACACAATTTCTCATTCAGGACATCAGCCACCAACCGAGAATCCACCGATGCAGCATGGGACTATGTCTGACTCAGATTGGTGGGAGAGTGACTCAGAAGACCTTGCCATGGTCGCAGCTCAGTGCTCCGATTCTGGACATGTGAATTTCACGGAAGAAGATGATCCATCCCAGGAGTCTACTAGAAGATCGGAGGTCCTGTGGTCAAGAATGTCCGTGAACCTTATGAGGCCAGGTTCAGGCGAAATTGGAGAAGCGTCCGTTGTTGAGGTTCACCCCATGGGTCAATGGCTTGGAGTTGACATACCAGTCGGATCTAGTGAGTTCGTATTACTTAGACCAATCGCCATAAGCCACGTGGCGGAAGAATTACCACTCATTCCTTTGCAACGCGGATACGATTCACTTATTCACACACTCCGGCGGACCGTTTTATGGAGAAGGGCGGATGTCATGATTCCAACCGGAGATCTCCGGTCCGACGAGTCCCCATTCGTACCACGAGAGCGATGGGTTGGACTTCAAGTGCAGCGGTTGGACAGAGATGGGTTGGTGCTCTGCTCTGGGAGAATCATGGCCGCTTTCCCAGCAGATCATTTCCGAAGTGGATGTTTGGGAGAAGATAATATTGGTGTAACTGTCCTTGATGTTTTTGTGGGAGACACGGAGAGAATTATGAGTCATGAGTCGTGGCCCATTCGTGAATGTTGTTTTCCTTCCGGTCGTTCTTTGAAAAGCACAATTGATCATTTTGCATCCCTGCCTTTACAACAAGATTCTGGCGCTCATTTGGGGGGTCGTGCGAAGGAGCCATACCGCTTCATTTCCCGACAGCAAGACCTTAACAAGAAGGAATCCTTGTACACCAAGAGGACTACCGACGACGAAATTTGCAAAGTCAGCTCGGAAAGGTGCTGTCCCATACGATGCTGCCAGTATTTTCAACAATCCCAGACTCTTTCTAATAGACAGAAATTCTATGACAAATCCATTGAAGATAGAAAGGAGTATGCGATCTCGGTAGGCGGGCAGTTCCACTCCATTGATGGGGACCGGAAGAGAATGTACGTCACGCTCTTGGGAACGGAGGTCTGCTCCGTTGCATGGTACACGATCCATGGAATTCGGAAGTCCACGTTTCACACGTACATCGCACATTTCAGTAGAGGAATCATTAATGCAACTCACGGTAACAAGGGCATCAAGCGCCCACGGCTTGCCACTATACAGGCGATGGGCTCAATGACGTCGATTATTAATGACAACGCGGATCAAATGCCTCACCAAATGCGGAATGTCGGGAATGGTCGGATTGACACTCTCAAGTATCTTCCTGCGGGAAACAACTGGAAGCAAATTCGAGCCAGCGTCAATGATGTACGTTATCAGTCCCCGCATATTGCAATGGATTTGTACTCTCCTTGCTCCGTCGACCGATGTCCAAGTATCTTAACCGGAGATCTCCGGCTGGGTCATCGTTGTTCTGCATTGACCTTCAATTGATTAACTCTGTACTTCGCACTGTCTGTTGGATTGTACTTCTAAATTTTTCCTCTCACTCGGTTAATTTTTCATTTTGCAGACAAACGACTCCTACGATCTCCCTCCTGTAAGTCAGTCCACAGTTAGTAGGGTAAGGAAGGAATTCTTCGGGAATGTTGCTATTAAGCCGTCTGGAAGCACCTTCGTAAAATGCAGTACTTGCGATGAGTTCAATCAGTTCTTACTGACAACTCCAAAGGGTATGCCCGCATACGAGCTCTTCTATAGCAACAGGCAAGCTCACTTGAATCACCAGCAATCATGCCGGAAGCTTTACGCGACATGGAGGGAGGAGTCGAAGGCGAAGCCGCTGACCTTTCTCTGTGTCATTCACGACAAGATGGACACTGCAAAGACGGCCCTTCCACGCATGTGGAGGACTACTAAGGCGACATCTGGTCTCGGACAGCTTCCCGTGAATGTCACCGGAATGGTGGCTCACGGTCATGTCGACGGAGCGTATGCTCACTATGCTCCTGCTTTATGGCCTGGAGATTCGAACGCCACCATATCCTCTCTGGCAAAACTTTTTAGGCGGCTTGAGGGAGCACCATTACATGAGACGCGCGCGCTCTTCGAGCACCCTCCTCCAAACTCGATGTTCGCGGCGCTCATGAGGGGAAAGAGCAGGTGTGTCGACGCTTTAGAGCCCGTGGAGCCCAGTGCTTTTAAGGGACCGAAACCGTTGCCACCAAAATTGTTTCTACAGCTCAACAACTCAGCGAAGGACAACAAGAACCAGTACTTGATGGCATTCTTATCACTGCTAAGTGCTCGAGGTGTTTTCAAGGAGATACAGGTTGGCTTCTTGGTTGTCGGACATACGCATGAAGATATTGATGCTTACTTTAGTCATCTATCGAAAGAACTGAAGAAAAGCAGTACATATATTCTAGCGGATTTGATGAAGGCATTCATGAAGTCACAGAAACTAGCCTTCATGCCGGAAGTTATCCAAGAGGTGGCCGACTTTAAATCTTACGTCGATGGCTTCTTATGCAGTGGGGCGGCACGTCTGGTGGGACTTAGTGATATGCATCTTTTCAAGTTCTACGTTGACAATGATGGTGTTCCGGTCATGAAGTTCAAGAAGTTTGCCGTTGACGCAGAGTGGTTGCCGATGAACAGAGAGCCGATAAAGCTCTGGAAGGTAGATGACAGCGGACGTCCCAAGCTTCCAACAGGCTCTCCGAAGCCCGTCCCTTTCAAGCCCATATGGGGTAATGAGGAGCAGAACCCGGTCGGAAACCAAGATGTTGCCAGAGACAAGGCCAGAAAAGCGACGGAGAACAAAAACTTCATTAAGACGGGGCTTCGGAAGTACGTTGACTACTGGGCGTCTGGAATGTCAAAGTGCGCAGGTTACGCAGACTCCATCCGCCCATACCTGCAGTACTGGAGGGACGTCATCGACGAGCTTGACAAGCCACTTCCACAGACGCCCTCTGAGCTCGAAGAGGGATTCTGGCCTGCCCATGATTGGAGAGGCCCTCATGAGGGAGGTGAAAATCCGCTAGGATCGCTTCCACAACCATTGGATGTCACCCCCGAAGATGAGGTTCTCGAGCCTTACTGTGGACCCACCAATGAAGCCCCAAAGTCCACATTTAATCCTTGGCGTGATATTCGTCTCGGGTCCTGGATTTTAGTTAGACCTAGTGATCCAGACATCTATCATGTCTGGCAGGGTAGAGCAGTTTCGGACGTCGTCAGGAATGAGGGTAATGTCAACCACGGAAAATTCCTCGTTAAGTATTGGGAGCCTGATAACAAGCAGAAGAATCTAAAGCGGAAGTACCAGGACTGTTGGGAAGCCACTTGGGTTCCGGACCAAAAGAAGCCTGTATGGTGTCATGTGAGTTCTGTTTTGTTTGCGACTTGGTCATACAAAGTTAACCAACTCACGAGATCCATTCCACGTAAAATGAAGGAAGCAGCGCTTGTGAACTTAGAGAAAGCGAATGCCGCTGACCCTTGATTCGGTGATCAGTCCCAATACCTAAAATTCTGTTGTGTGAAGTTCTGTTTCTGAAAAATCTCGTCGAGTCTCTTTGTCCTCACGGAGGAGCACCGGAGATCTCCGGCTGTGAAGACTATTATTTTCTGGTCCAGAGTTCGACATCCCTCCTATCAGCTCTCGCCACTTTTCGTGAAGAGAACCGGATTTGAGCTCTTCCATTCACTGTTATTAGGATACATTGAGTAGTGACACAATTATTAATGAGTGGTTTATTCCACCGGAATATTTTCAGACCCGCATATCTTATAGAACGCTTACCGGAGATCTCCGGGTATGGAAGACAAATTTCGTGGTCGGACGAATGTTCATGTATTGCCTTATTCAAGTGGGTGAGATCTAGCCGGAGATCTCCGGATACGAGATTCACATCTACCATTCTTAACAATGAGGTCCACATTTCCCAATTTTGAGCTTTCCTAGGTGTTCTGAATATTATTCAGTCATATCCGGAGATCTTCTGTGACTACGATACTGCAATTTCTCTAACAATGGAACTTGTTTCAAAATGACAGAGATCTTTTTGGCATTCTCTTGGCTGGTTCCTTTTTTGATTTATGACATGCCAGTGCTAATATGAAAGTGGGCGGTCAATTACACAGTTAATATCAGTCATCCGAGTTCCTTCATTCGATTGAAGTGATGCTGATGGTTGGCGGCGGAGATTGTACTTCTCACATCTCATTATCACAGGACGTTTGACGCGTGGCCTACCATGTTGTTCGTTCATGAATTTGGCATCTGCCATTAAGTCCATCAGTCTCGGTGTTATGGCGACTTAAATCAATGTACCTACGCTCGAGAAGTGTAGTTAGTGGGTGGGTGGGGAGGATTGTATAAGAGAGGGTTCAGGGCTGCAGTAATCCATATGTTTTGTCTTTCAACCATAAGTCTTGTTAGGCCATAGCCACGGTGGAGAGAGAGGAGATGGCTTTCGGAAGTAGAAAGAGGGAGAGGGAACTCTCTGATTCGGTAGAGAGGGGAGTTTCACGAAGGATGGTGAGCGAGGCTCAGGGTTCGGAGAAGGGAAGACTGCTTTTCTTACAAGTCGAGTACAGAAGGGCGATCTGTTCCGATCGGCGTGTTCTAGACGAATTGGAGGATGATGCTGAGAGCAAGTTTGTTCAAGAGGAGGACTACGGCATCGACTGTGATGCGGAGGACGACCCCTGGTATGAAGACGAGGAGGAATCTTCTTCGGATGGCGGCTGCAGCCCATTTCAAACTGGGTGTGACACAGGGTCTGATGTCGATTCGGACATGTACGCACCGGCTCACTGGAAGGATCTTTAGAGCTCTTCAGAGAGGTAGTGCAAGGATAGAATTTGTTGTTAGATCCACGAATTTTGCTCAGACCAGTCACTACTTTTTCCTACATTTGGTCTTGTATCACTGAAACCATCCGGAGATATCCGGCTGAATGATTGAAATAAATTAACTGGGTATCCCTTTCATATTCTTTGGTGCGACTATTTTACGAGACTAAAATCCTTCTTCTTTATTTCTGGACTTTGCAAAGTCCAGAAATAGTTAAATACAACATTAGAGTTTATAATATTCAGTATAATTCATTGTTCTAAGGCTCCGGAATTATGCCCTTCACCACGGACCGGGCCTCTTTGGAATTTTTGTCTATTAGATCGCTGGCAAACATCAAAGGATGACGTCTAACAAAGTCGGGAACATCCTCGTTTGACGCTAGCAGTCCGGAGAGCCATGGGAGAAAAATGGTGGACAACCAGGATTCATTCGACAACCCAGTCCATGATGGCGGATGAACTGTGCTGAATGGATCGTTAAGGACGTTCTTTAGTGGAGTATCGTCCACAAGCAAGACATCCTTAGGAGACCTGGGCCACGCCTTGGTGTTATAAATTGTCAGGTCCTTAAGGAAAATTGGCTTCGATGGATGGGGTGGGAGCGTATACGATGTTGTTGTGCAATGGGCCTGCGTCAGGATTGTGACGCCTTCCGGAATGACAGCACCTTTCTTGCGCAACTCCTTGATAATATCCACAATGTTATTTTCCACCACTCTACTCCACAATGAGAGAGTAGCCTTCTCTCCCACAAAGTTCAGGAATTCAGTGGAACCAGGCCTTACTTTGATGTCTCTCGGTTGTCCCTGTTTGAATTCCCCCCTGTGCACAAGAACTCCATTTAAGTCAAACACGACATGATAAACCCGATTGGATGTTACCTGATCCTCGGTTGGAGGCTCTCGGACGATCGTAGTAGGCTTCGTCGAACCTGAACCCAAAATACGAGTACGTAGATTGAGATGAGGAAGTTGTTCAGCAAAGTGAAATTTCAATTATACATATAGAAGTGTTCTGCACTCACAATCTAGAATTGCTCGATGGAAGAATGAGCACTATATAGATGATGGCACATAAGTATGAATGTACATATTAGGCACCTGGGACAGTAGGTGGAGTATCCCTAGAAGTCTAAGCTACACCAGCGACTTGAGCAGTCTGTGCGGGGTTTCTGTCACCGACATCCTTCGACTGTGTTGATCCTGCGGACCCCTCCATACGAGTAATGAAGTGGTAAGAATAAGGTCTGCATCGAGTGAACTATCCTTAGAACAATGAAGAAGGTTTGATGGACAAGTAACTATTCACCTTATCTTTCTGGGCCCTTGTTCGAATTGTAGGTGGAGGAGGAGGAGCTTTCGACGCAGGATTCTTCGTGATTGCTTTCGTCTTCTCTTTTTGAGCCAGGTGCCCGTGGCTCCGCGGAGGGCTCCGCAGAGGGCTCATAGCATGTAATTCACGCAATGTTTGTTGCGCCGACGCCTCATCCATCGTTTGATCGGTGTCACGCCACGTCAAGTCCTCGGCAATCTTGCACACAACCTCCACTTCTAGACGCGTCCTCGAAGGGTCGTCCAGCGGGAGATCTCCGGGTGCTCTTTGGATGTCGTCGAAGTCTAGGCGATCGGACATTGCCGTGTCATCGTCTCGATCTGGCGAAGGAGAACGTGGCATGTGTCGTAGTACGCGTTGGCAAGTATTTCACATCTTAACACAAAGATACCCTTAAGGTAATCGTTCCCACAGAGAGACACCGAGAACTACAACGACTAACAACAAACCATGATCTGTACAATGTCAACTATACAATATATACATCAAAAGAAAGGAGAGAAAGGTTTAGATTACAAGGGTGGACGTTAATTACACAAACCGCCCCACCCAAGTACTTTACATGGCCCGGATTCCACTTGGCCCAGATTCCACATGGCCCGGATCGTACATGGCCCGGATTCCACATGGCCCGGATCGTACATGGCCCGGATTCCACATGGCCCGGATCGTACATGGCCCGGATTCCACATGGCCCGGATCGTACATGGCCCGGATCGTACATGGCCCGGATTCCACATGGCCCGGATCATACATGACCTTTACAACTATATACATTATAGACATCCGGATACTTGCGTATCCGGGGGGTGTTTTATCACCATGAACGACGGTTCAGGGACTCAAACAAGTTTTAGTAAACGTTACTTCTTTCTCACAGCTTCTCCAATCACTCCTACTCACTAACTTGGGATGGTTGTGGTGTCACTGGGTTCCCCCCGTAAGAGGGGATAAGGCTTGGGCCTTAAGGACTAACACTTACTCTTGTGGCACGTACGTGGTGTACCCACCCTTTGAGCTGTTAGACCTTCCTTCACCTCAGAATCAACTAAAGGAATAGTACGTCGTGGGTTCGCCTAGCTACTAGCCCCGGGTACCCGATTCCCACTCCTTTTCTTCAGGGAACAAAGTCCTCCTCCTATTACTCCGATGGTCACCTCGCAAAGGGGTTAGTTGGATCTCCTTTCTTCTCTCAAGATAATCCGAGCTATTAGAGTCGGTCTGGACTTACTGCCCTTAGGTCAAACCAGTCTACTCCGTCCTCAACACGAAGGGTTGATGGTGTGTAGTGCTCCTATGGATCAACGTATCCGACCAAAGGTTGATGCGTCTGGGATCTAGAGTACACCTTCACAATCGATGACATACTGCCGCCGGCCGGTCACACAAGACATATCAAGACTCCTTCCACACCCGTCACTCCCCCTCGTCCTGCCCTAGCCACTTATAATCTCACATGTTATTCCCCTCCACCACGACTAATCTACTTGAGGGAACAAGGAAACAATCACAAGGGGTCAGAGTTAGAGTCACGCCCAACTAACCATCTAACCATCTCACCTATTATTCCCCTCCACCACGACTAATCTACTTGAGGGAACAAGGAAACAATGACTCGACGGTTAGTATGGACTTGAGGAGTGGACTACTTGAGATGGTACTCACAGTCATATAGAATCCGAGCTCTCCAACCGTCGAAGGTTTTCTGAGAGCGTAGGTTTAGAATTGAACTGAAAGCAAGTACACACATCAAGCAGTGAAGAGAGACGCCACGAGACTCCTCTCTTATGCTGCTCTCGACTCCTCGTGAAGGCTGCTCTCAACTCCTCGTGAAGGCTGGCCCGGACTGGTCCTGCTCTTCGTCTTGATCTTCACGCGCTCTTCGTGTACGCCGTAGCTCTTCGTCCTGTGATGATCTTCTTCGTCTACTAGCTATGTTGATCCTCCTCGTGGAGATGGTCTTTATGCCTGGTGGCCCGCGTCTTAGGAACCTTCCTGGTCCTATCCAGTCCCGCTTCTCCCCACCTTCCGGGCCAGATTCGGGCTCCTTCCTTCTTCCGGGCCAGATTCGGGCTGGTGCGGGTTGGCCCGGATGATGGCCTTCCTTGCCTCTTGGTCTTTTTGCAGGGTTGGGGCCCGAGGGACTGTGTTTAGGCTAGAGTCTAAGTCATAGCTCTAGGTCCCTCCTTGCTACTATTAAGGCTTTTATAAAAGCCCCGTATTTCTCCTATCCGAATCTTACTTAAAGATTAATCCCGGTTGGGAATAACCTTCTAGCCAAGCTACCTTTCCTAATTTTAATACCTATATGTACCTAACTAAAAAAAACAAAAATTTGTGGTACGACATCACCCCCTTCTCACCTGGGAGCGTCCTCGCGAGCAGACAAGTCCCCGTCTTCCTCTTCTTCCGTTCCCTCTTTTTTGCGGTATAATGTAATACGCGAACCGTTGGTCTTAGTCTCCAAGAAGTTCCCTTGTAGATCTTTCAGCTGCAGGGACCCATTGGAAAACACCTCATGTACTCCAAAGGGTCCCATCCATTGGCGGTGTAATTTACCTGGAAAATCTTAGTGTCGGCTGTCGAAGAGCAGAACGAGACTCCCTGCTTCAATGCCCTTATTGCTAGTCAGCTTCAGGTCGTACGTCCTCTTCCTCCGAGCTTAGACCTCTACCGTTCGTTGCAACGCGTCACTCCGGGTTTCTTCCAAGGCTTCCAAGTCGGCAAACCGAGTCTCCAGGGACGTACTTCGATTGGCGCGGTTGGATGCCAAGACCCTATGGGTTTTGATGTCCGTCTCGATGCAATACCTCTTGTCCATGGACTAGGAAGTAGGGGCTTTTTCCTGTGGTGGTCTTCCTTGTTGTGTTGTAGGCGTATACGGTAGAAAAAAGCTTCGCGTCCCAGTCTGTTTTGTGCGCTGCTACAACTTTGTTGAGGATCGCGCCTACTATGCCATTCGCACGTTCGGTGAGACCGTTGGCCTTAGGATTATAGGGCGTGGTCTTCCTATGCTTGATGGCATACCTGGAGGTTAGGTCTAGGACTACTTCATTCAAGAAGTGAGTTCCTCTGTCACTGACAATCTCGAGGGGGTGGCCAAACCTCATACATATCTGTTCGAAGAGGAGGGCGCAGATGTGACGGCGTCGTTTTTCCGGGTCGCTCGGGCTTCGATCCACTTGGTGGCGTAATCCGTTGCTAGGATAATGTATTTGTTCTTGTTCCGGCTCACCGGGAAGATGGGCCCGATAAAATCTATCCCCCATTTCTCGAATGGTGCTAACGGAATGATGGGGGTCAAAGGCCAATGGTTCCAGGTGGCCGGATTTCCGATCCTTTGGCATGGGTCGCAACCCTGGACAAATTGCTTCACATCTCGGTGGAGCTGCTGCCACCAATACCCCGCCGCTCGGACTCGCTCCAGAGTGCTCATCACCGCGAAGTGTCCTCCAGCAGGGTCATCGTGTAGGGCACGGATGACAGGTCTTCTCTCCTTAAGCTCCAGGCATCTTCTTAACTTCTCATCGGCTCCATACTTAAAGATGATCCCTTCAATGAGGGTGTAAGGAGCTACCTTTTGCTGGAATACGGCCTTCTCTTCCCTGCTATACCCTTCCGGGTATGTGTGATCAAGGAGATAGGTTCGGATGTCCTTGTACTCCGATTCTTCATCGGGATCCGTTTGGAAGATCGACACCTCTTCCGTTGTCGGTCCACCCCCGTCAGCGTGAATCTTCCACGCCCATTCGGTGGTTGGCCCAGAAGGGTGTTGTTGGGTCGAGCGTTCCTCAAGGATGTCCGGATTAAGATCCACGCTGTCATCCGGGCCAGATCTGAGAGGATCCGGGCCAGATTTTGAAGGATCCGGGCCAGATTTGGGATGCTCCGGGCTAGATGTTGACGTCAGGTCCGGGAATTCGTCGGGGAATTCTGTTTCGAGGTCGTTGGCGCTCTCCAACCCTCGTTGTCGCGACAGGTAGTTGGCATTTTGGTTGGCTTTGCCCGGCTTTACTCTCACTTCGTAGTTAAACTCTTGAAGCAGAAGTATCCAGCGAGCAATCCTCCCTGAAAGGTCAGGCTTGTTCACGAGGTACTTCAGTGAGTCATGGTCGGTGTGGAAGACAATCTTTTACCCAAGAAGGTAATGGCGGAACTTCTTACAGGCGTATACCACTGCCAACGCCTCCCGCTCGGTGGCGGTGTAGTTCCTCTCTGCTGCGCTCATCTGACGGCTAGCATAGTAGATGGGCTTCTCTCCGCCACTTGGGCCTTCCTGCCACAAGATTGCTCCTAGGCACCATTCAGATGCATCAAGAGTAACGTGAAAATCTTTATCCCATTGGGGTGGGGATAGGATGGGTGCGGACGACACTCGTACCTTGAGTTCTTCAAAGGCCGCTTGTCTTTGTTCTGTCCACACGAACTCTTTATCTTTCTTGAGTAGTTCCGTGAGGGGTGCGGCCAGCTGAGCGTACTTGTTGATGAAACGCCTGTAGTAACCTACACATCCTAGGAACCCTCTTATTTCTCGCACGTTGACCGATGCAAGTAGCTGGAGTATCGCCTTCACCTTGTCAATGTCAACGTGCAGCCCATCTTTGCTGACCACATGTCCAAGAAGTACGCCGGAGAGCATTGCAAAGAAACACTTACCCGGATGTAGTTTCAGGTTTGTCTCTCTACACCTCTGGAACGTCTTCCGTAAGTACTCCAAATGGTCCGTCTGTGGACTGAACACCGCGAAGTCATCAATGAACACTTCAAGGAAATGCTTGAGGAAGTCCTGGAATATGTCCATCATCAGGCGCTGAAAAGTGCCGGGTGCGTTACATAGCCCGAAGGGCATTCGATTGAACGCGTAGGTGCCCCATTCGGTGGTGAATGTCGTCTTCAGTTGGTCGCTCTGTCTAATGGATACCTGATTGTACCCAGAGAACCCGTCCATGAAGCTAAAGCACTCATTCCCTGCTACGTGATCTAACACCATGTCAATGAAAGGTAGGGGGAAGTAGTCTTTCTTGGTGGCCGCGTTTAACTTACGGAAGTCCTGGCACACACGGATTTTTACCTTCCCATCTCGTCCTACCTTCTTGGGTACGATCACTATGGGTGACACCCACTCCGAGTTGTTGACCGGATAGATGAATCCGGCCTCCAATAGTTTATCCAATTCCTCCTTCACCATAAGTGCATACTTGGGGTTTAGGCGGTATTGGCGTTGTCTAACCGGTGCGGCTCCCTCTACAAGATCGATTCGATGCTCCCCTAGCCGCGCGGGTATACCGGTCAGATCTGAAGTCTCCCAAGCAAACACATCTGCAAACTCTTGCAAGAGTTCGGTGTACAACTTCCTATCTTTCTTCGTCAAGTTCTTTCCGAGGTTGAAAGACTTGCCTGGAAGGACCTCGATGGTGTTGTAATCTTCAGGAGACACGACAGGTTTGGTGCGATCCGCTCCTTCCAATCCGAGCAAGCACGGATCGCTCCACTGTGGGGGTGTCTGAATATGATCCCCTTCTTGTATCGGGAGAGTCCCGTCCTCCAGTTGCCTCCTCAGCCATTCTTGAGTAAGAGTCATCGAAGACTCTCCTAAAGAGCGATCCTCTTGTGGCCAAGGTAAAACATCCGGGCCAGGTTCCTCTTCGTCCACCTCTTCTACCACACCTCGTTCCGGGACCGCTTCCAGGAAGCCGTAGTCCGTTTCGACTTGGTCCCGAAAGTTCTCCACAAGGTACGAAGAGGTGGAGTCATCTCCTTCTTGGTCTGACCAATTGGAGGTGTAGCCTTCATTGTCACTCGTCTCTCCCATGGCCTCTTCGTGCTTCCATGGGATGGAGGTAGGTGGGTTGCCGAATGTGAACTCCTTCCTTCCCCAATTCACCCGCACATCTGCAAGATATAACCAAGGGCGTCCGAGCAGCAATGGGAAAGGCTTACCCATTTCGACTTTGAGTATGACATAGTTGAGGGGCTAGGTGATGGGACCTATCTTGGTAGGGATACCTGATAACTGTCCTAGAGGTAAGACACGTGATTGGTCGGCCATCCTCAAGACCTGATTAGTAGGGTCAAAGGCTGTATACCCTAGGTCATTGGCGGTCTCTTCTGTCATGAGGTTGACTCCTGATCCTCCATCAATGGGTACATTACGGATTAAACACCCATCTATCTCCACCGCTATTTCAGGGGCGCCGTAGTCTTCCACCGTAGAGAAGTTCACAGCGACAGTGGGAAGTCGGATCCTACGCCGCCTAGAGTGAGTACAAGCTTCCTTGACTATCTTCTGGTAATTGGGGTTGTCCCGCAGGAGCTATCCTATAATCACGTTAGCTTGTGATCCCCTAATGTCCTGAAGGATGTCATATTCGTCTACTCTGAGAGTTGGCTCCTTCCCTACGGTGAGATAGGGCGCAAATCTAACTTGGCAACCTGTTCTCGTTTCCTGCCTTCTAGGTTCTACTAGCTGTCTCCTTACCTCCGCACTAATGTCGGGGCAGGTGGTACTCACCCCCTTCTCGGCTTCGGCTAAGGGGTCTCCTATAGGGCTCTGGTTAGCTCTGGGATAGCTTTCGTCCGGGGTGGTCCGGAGTGGATCCGGGCCAGAGCGGAGAGGTTCCGGGCCAGATCTGGGTAGATCCAGGCCAGATGTCAGAGGATCCGGGCCAGATCTGGGCAGATCCGGGCCAGATCGGAGAGGATCCGGGCCAGTCTCTAGATGTTCTTCTCGCATTATTGGCTCGGCTCCTAAAGGTTCGGGATCGGTGGTCTCGTGATCAGTGTCCGAACTAGATGTACTACTACTACTACCAACAGGCCTTGCTAAAGGTCGAGGCGCTCTACTCCTACGATTGTGACGATTGGTTCGGGTGGAACTGCGAGTACTAACCTTGTGCACTACCTCCTCCTTAACACCTGGCGGTTCCACCTCCTCCCGTCATTTCGGAGGGTTCTCCACCCCTTGGTATTGCCGTAGTTCAGGGCCGTCTGGCTCCTCGGAGGTGCCTCTACCTGCTTGTATGTTACCTTTGGTACGGGCGGTTGTGGACAGTGAGGTGCGTCGTGACCGTACTCTTGGCAGTTCAGGCAAGGTAGCTCCAACGGTGCCCCTTGTCCTCCTCTCTTCGGCTGGTCACAAACATTGGCAAAATGATATGGAGAATCACAATTGTAACACACTGGCGTACCTGCTGGAACGGAGTATGGGGGATACAATGTTGGGGCCGGGGCGAATGGCGCTACATCTTGGTAGGCAGTGGGTGGGTATGTTGGTGGCTGAAAGGCCTGCTTGTACCCGAGTTGTCGCAAGGGTGGGTTGGTGGCTCGATAGGTTGGAACGACGCCTCGTCCTCGCCCGTACGAGGGAAGTACTTGGTAGACCGGGGCTTCCTCCTCCAATACCTCCTCCTCTTCTTCGGTCCAAAAGCTCGTCGTTCCGTCGGTATTGACAAGGTGCACCCTCCTCGGTCCAAATTTTGGGCACTCTCGGTTGGCATGTCCGGCCTCTCCGCACTTGGTACACCACACATTGGTTCTCACCGTGGGTATAGACCTTTGTGGTACCGGGTTGGCCGCTAAATTGACCTTGATCGCTTCCATGGTGTCTCGGAGGCTCTTTAGTACTTCCTTTGATTCTTGGGCTTCCACTTTGACCTCCTTCAGTCGCCGTGCAGTCCTCTCGTCCGCTCGAGTCATCTCCTTGTGGTGCGTCGTTTTTGCGGGGATATCACTCGAGGATTCTTCGCTTGAGGACGAGCTGGAGGAGCTATCCTCCGAACTGGAGGAGTCGCGCTTCGACTTCTTCTTCCTCTTCTTGTCGGTGATTGCGTACTTATCACGGGTCTTCCTCATCGAGTGAAGGGAGTCCTCATAATCTTGGGCCGCTTCTATGGCTTCAACAAGGGTCGTTGGTTTGGCCATCCTTACCGCAAACCCCATGGCCGAGGGAAGGCCTCCGACAAACCACTCCTTCTGCAATCTCGGGCTTCCCTCCGTGGCACACTTCTTGATGAGGCTCTTCACTCTCAGGTTGTACCTGCAAACCAACTCTTTATCCTTCATGGTGATCTTGTTCAGCCGACTTAGAGCACGTGATTCTCCTCCCGATTCGCGGAAAGCTTGGATGAAGTGGTCCTTGAGCTCCTCCCAATCCGCCTTCACCTCGTCTGCCAACCCATGGTACCAATTGAGAGCTTCTCCCTTCAACACCCCGGAAAGACCCGAAGTCGCGAAGGATCATCCTCCTGATTGGCCATGGCAATCGTCTCGAACTCCCCGAACCATTCATGAACGTCCGCCTCCCCATTACCCTTGAATGAGCTATACCTTAAGCGGATCGCGGGTCGAGCCATGGTGACGGGGGCTTCGTCTTCTTGGACCTCCTGGTCTTCGAATTCAAAGGTTGTGGTCTATCCTAGTGGGTTTACTTCAAAGTTTTCTAGGAATGGCTCAAAAGACGGAGTGAGAGGTGGCGTGTCACTCCCTACATAGGTGTGTACTTCCAGGATGTCTACTGGGGGACTTATGATCCTTACTCCTCTACTTGGCCTACGGGTTGGGGTGTTCCTAGGACTAGGTTCAGCACGGACGGGTTGGCTTCCTCGTCTCGTACCTCTATTTCTACGTTGGGATCGACGTACTCCTATTTCGCTAGGTTCTTCTTGACTCATGAAGGTTCATGGTACTGTCTAGGCACTCACTACGTCTAGCTTTTGATCTAGGATTACTTAGTCTCAACTACTAGCTACATTGATGGACTAGCTGTCTTGCTTAGAGAGTGCTCGAATCTTTGCTTGGATCTGTGCGCGGACACGGCTTGGGCATGATACAGGTGCGTATTGAACGCGGCACGGACACAACGCGAGTGCATCTACTTTCACAAGATCGGGATAGACTGCAGTTACTTGGGTTCCGACAGGCCCACCGGATGTTATACCTTCCACCGGTGTTTCCATTCCAAGAATGGAGTTCCTGGCCCCCGTTGCCCGCTCGTTCAGTAAGGTACTTGAGCCGCTCCCCTTACAGATCCCCCAGCCCGGGCAGCTCTGGAGTGAACTTGGCAGCCATCGTGATGGACGGTTGAAGCTCCTTCACTATCTCCCTCGTTCTTTCTCTTCGCCTCGTAGCTGCTAAGTATCCAAGGATCACAAAGTTAGTTTCAGAAAGAATATACAAAAGGACATGTTATTAGTCTTTGAGTTCAGCGAAGTGACTCCCCGACAGCAGCGCCACTTTGTGTCGTAGTACGCATTGGCAAGTATTCACATCTTAACACAAAGATACCCTTAAGGTAATCGTTCCCACAGTGAGTCACCGAGAACTACAACGACTAACAACAAACCATGATCTGTACAATGTCAACTATACAATATATACATCAAAAGAAAGGAGAGAAAGGTTTAGATTACAAGGGTGGACGTTAATTACACAAACCGCCCCACCCAAGTACTTTACATGGCCCGGATTCCACTTGGCCCAGATTCCACATGGCCCGGATCGTACATGGCCCGGATTCCACATGGCCCGGATCGTACATGGCCCGGATTCCACATGGCCCGGATCGTACATGGCCCGGATTCCACATGGCCCGGATCGTACATGGCCCGGATCGTACATGGCCCGGATTCCACATGGCCCGGATCATACATGACCTTTACAACTATATACATTATAGACATCCGGATACTTGCGTATCCGGGGGGTGTTTTATCACCATGAACGACGGTTCAGGGACTCAAACAAGTTTTAGTAAACGTTACTTCTTTCTCACAGCTTCTCCAATCACTCCTACTCACTAACTTGGGATGGTTGTGGTGTCACTGGGTTCCCCCCGTAAGAGGGGATAAGGCTTGGGCCTTAAGGACTAACACTTACTCTTGTGGCACGTACGTGGTGTACCCACCCTTTGAGCTGTTAGACCTTCCTTCACCTCAGAATCAACTAAAGGAATAGTACGTCGTGGGTTCGCCTAGCTACTAGCCCCGGGTACCCGATTCCCACTCCTTTTCTTCAGGGAACAAAGTCCTCCTCCTATTACTCCGATGGTCACCTCGCAAAGGGGTTAGTTGGATCTCCTTTCTTCTCTCAAGATAATCCGAGCTATTAGAGTCGGTCTGGACTTACTGCCCTTAGGTCAAACCAGTCTACTCCGTCCTCAACACGAAGGGTTGATGGTGTGTAGTGCTCCTATGGATCAACGTATCCGACCAAAGGTTGATGCGTCTGGGATCTAGAGTACACCTTCACAATCGATGACATACTGCCGCCGGCCGGTCACACAAGACATATCAAGACTCCTTCCACACCCGTCACTCCCCCTCGTCCTGCCCTAGCCACTTATAATCTCACATGTTATTCCCCTCCACCACGACTAATCTACTTGAGGAAACAAGGAAACAATCACAAGGGGTCAGAGTTAGAGTCACGCCCAACTAACCATCTAACCATCTCACCTATTATTCCCCTCCACCACGACTAATCTACTTGAGGGAACAAGGAAACAATGACTCGACGGTTAGTATGGACTTGAGGAGTGGACTACTTGAGATGGTACTCACAGTCATATAGAATCCGAGCTCTCCAACCGTCGAAGGTTTTCTGAGAGCGTAGGTTTAGAATTGAACTGAAAGCAAGTACACACATCAAGCAGTGAAGAGAGACGCCACGAGACTCCTCTCTTATGCTGCTCTCGACTCCTCGTGAAGGCTGCTCTCAACTCCTCGTGAAGGCTGGCCCGGACTGGTCCTGCTCTTCGTCTTGATCTTCACGCGCTCTTCGTGTACGCCGTAGCTCTTCGTCCTGTGATGATCTTCTTCGTCTACTAGCTATGTTGATCCTCCTCGTGGAGATGGTCTTTATGCCTGGTGGCCCGCGTCTTAGGAACCTTCCTGGTCCTATCCAGTCCCGCTTCTCCCCACCTTCCGGGCCAGATTCGGGCTCCTTCCTTCTTCCGGGCCAGATTCGGGCTGGTGCGGGTTGGCCCGGATGATGGCCTTCCTTGCCTCTTGGTCTTTTTGCAGGGTTGGGGCCCGAGGGACTGTGTTTAGGCTAGAGTCTAAGTCATAGCTCTAGGTCCCTCCTTGCTACTATTAAGGCTTTTATAAAAGCCCCGTATTTCTCCTATCCGAATCTTACTTAAAGATTAATCCCGGTTGGGAATAACCTTCTAGCCAAGCTACCTTTCCTAATTTTAATACCTATATGTACCTAACTAAAAAAAACAAAAATTTTGTGGTACGACAGCATGCCAGAATGCCAACTGGTTTCCTTTTCAGACGTACCCAGTCTAGCGTCCGGAATAGAGTTGCTTCTCGAACTAGGCAAGGCTTGCCTCATAGGAAGAGGTGGTTCATCATCGTGTACCTGTATGGGGTCGATTGGGGTACCTGCACAGATGATCCGCGCGGCTGTGGCCAAGGACTGGAGTCCAATGTTGGGTGCCGCTGATGAACTCGGTTCATACCGCACATCAACTTCAATCATCGTGGCATCAGGCGTCTGCGTCACATTGACGAAGTCAGTGTGAGAAATATTAGGATGAAATACAAAAGAAAACGGTATGATACACCCGGAGATCTCCGGTTCAATGTGGTCCTTGCCTATCGGGTGAACTATATCTGAGCATGGCCATGAGAAAGAAGAGCCCTAAAATATGGAAGGCATCCTAAACGTATGAACAGCCAGGGATCTTCGAGTCATGTAGTTTTCTTAGCTGTTATACCTCGCTAGTGTAGTTCATCCTCGACATTGCCCGTGTTAGAACACCATCGCCTGGGGTTGACCCAGTGATGGCAGTCTCCTCTGCCTCCTCGGCAGCAGCGTCGGGTACGTCGGCTAAAATATTCAAGTGGTACTTGAATATTTCTTCGGCCCATGATTCTGCCTTGAGTTTGGCATCTTCGCTGCTCACAATCTCGAGGACCCGCGCGTCGTGAGTCTGCAAGATAAAACCTGCGTAAGGCGTCATCCAAAACATATAACTGAAGACAGACCAGAAATCTAAGACGTTGAAGTGCTTGGGAAGGATGTCCTGCTTACCAATCCGAGGTATGTTAAATGTGGTCCACCATGGACATTGACGACCACCATATCCTCTCTAATGAACCCGGTGAACAGCAAATCAAGGACCGAGATCCTTAGCTGTAAGACACCGGTTTGCTTCCAGCGCTAGATGGTTTCTGGATGTTGAGTAGCTGAAAAAAGGCCTGCATTTTGTCCGCATGGACTTTGTAGAGCCTCTTGAATGACTGAGCAGGCGTCTCGCTCAAGTCGTATTCATACAAGAAAACACAATACATTGCCCCCCCGACCCTGATTATTGGGGTCAGAAACCAATCACTTGGGTGGGGGAAGTAGTAGACCACATGCGTCGCCGACAATTTTACCTTGCCCCTGGACTCTCTCTGCCGAAGACTGATGTACCTCTTCAATTCAACGAATCCCGCAACATCGGTGATAACAACGGACGGTGATCTGACCCTCGTCCTCCCGTCCTTCGTGTCCACTTCCAGATGGTCGAAAATGGTTTTGAAGTCCAACGCATCCAGGACCTGTGCACGGCATATGTCGTCTTTCACGTGATAGAGGAAAAAGAAGTAGAAGTGAGGCTCATTGACGTTACGCCACTCCTGAATGTCCGGCATGATAAGTACTTCGGCGATCTCGCCCCCTCTCTCTGGCATAACCCTGCAGGTGTATTTGGAGTCGAACAGGGACGTGTCATCCGTGGGTGTGGCCTCGGCAGCATCTTCAACGATGTGTTGACTCCAAATGGACACAAGGACGTCAGGGCTAGGGTCGGTGTCCTTGTTGATCGCCTTTAGTCGACCCTCAAGCCAAGCTTTACCCTTGGCAGAGTGATTAGCGGCGTCCACCCAGGACTCGAGCTGAACCCGTCCAATATCCCACTCTGCCGCAAAGGCGTCCCACTGCTCCTTCGTGTAAGGGACGAAGTCAGCAGCCTTCGAGGAAAGGGGGTGTGACTTGTAATTTAACATCAGTTCATTCTTCATTGCCCGGATTCTCTTCTCCCTGTTCGCCGCGTTTTTGAGTGTCTCGGCCTGCCCTTTCATAGTACCTTGGTTTGCCGCTTTGGAGGACTTTACACAGACCTTCTTCGCGAGCACTAACTCCGCGAGGTAGTCAAGGTCTTCAGCGCGCATTTTGTAGAGTGGCTTGAAGTTGTTCTGCACCAGAGGCTTCCGCTTCAGCTTAGCTGGGTCTCCACTCTTCCCGTTCGAGTCTGGCAGAAGTCCAGCAACGAACATCCTATCGATTTGGATCCACTTCTGGACCACCGCGTCATCCATCTCGAATAGAAGAGGGACCTTCGCGTCTTTTGGGTTAGTTTTGCCGAGGTGAGTGAAAACCATCGGCACCACTTACCGTTGGAACGTCTGCAATAATATATAACTCAGTGTGTGAGCACCCGGAGATCTCCGGTATATTGGATTGGTTGCTTGAAGAATGAGCGCATTGATATAATTGAAATATATTCAGGCGGAGGATGTAAGCTTACCGAGAATTCGTCAGATTGTGGACGACCATAGAGTTGGGGGGCTAGTTTTCCGAACTCAAACCACTTCACTCTGCACGTTTGCAGCTGCTCGGTAAAACTCTGCTCCTTCCGCAGACCCGTCAGATCTTGGTTCAGAGCGCGTGAGAGTTGTAGCAGGGTCATGTCTTTGGGGTTTGGTTTGGTCCAAACCGGGATGATAGAGAAGTGCAAGATTTCTTCGAGGGTCCACGTTGTTGGCAGTTCGTTTGACAAGATCTTGTGCGCCTCTACAGTATGCTGACCACCAATAATATAAAAGTGTGTCGTGTCCCTAAGGCAGTCCTCCTTCGTCGATTTGGTCACGAAGAACTCCACCTTAGTTCCGTCAGGTTTATTCTTCAGAGGCAAGACTCGAATGTGAATCTCAGGGGCCGTGGCCTTCGAGGACGCGTAAACTGCGTTGATGATTCCTTCGAGCCGTTCTTTCTCGATGCCCCTGTACACTAATCCTCCAAGGGTGGCCCTGTGTAGGTTATTGAAATGAACGAGCTTCACAACATCCTTCTTCGTGACAGGGTCTTCTACTGTCAAAGACTTATTCTTGAGTTTGTAAATGTTTTTGAACGCGTCGTTGAGAACCTTCCCAATTGCTTCAACTTCAGTCCGCCTCATTTTGGCGAGGTCAGCCTGTGTGAAGTTTAGGCACTTTTCGATCGCGAGGCCAGGCTCATCGGCCTTCGCTTTCTTTCCCTTCTTTGCCCGTGACGAGGAACATGGGGTCGAAGTTTTCAAGGTGGTCTTGCGTTTTCTTCCCGGGGTTGATTCTGGTGTCAGGGACAGAATGAGAGTCGAATTTGGGACGGGCTTTCGGGACTTCTCTTGTGCTTCTGCCATCCACTTCCACTGCTCATTAACGTACGCCGGACTCCATGTATCACTCGTGGGAGGGCCGTATAAGAAGTTCTCATTCTGACATGTCTCCGCCATCTCATCCGATATCTTAGATGTCTCCAGAATCAAGCCGTATATGAGAGGCTTGGTGGATGAGTCCACGTTCTCCTAGACGACAAGGAGGCAGACCTCGTCGTCAAGACCCTGCATCTCTAGAACCTCGAGTCCAATGTCGGGGTGTCCCTGTTTGCCAATCCGAAGTTGGTGGACGTATGTCTAGGGTTCTTCAAGGGTTTTCAAGAGCTTCATTCCCCACTGGCTAATGCTCTCTCGGCATTTGTAGACGTAGCCAACATTGTGAATTCCTCTGTAGACAAACTCAGGGAGCCAGTACTCTACAAACATCCCAAGCTTCCCGGGACGACTTTCAGTCGGAAGTGTGGTTGTCCACGAATCCCTGCAAGATGAGTTCGAAAGAACACAAATGCAGTTAGAAATCACTACAATTAACCGGTAACCTATGGGGAGTCCGTCACTCAAAACCGGTTGTATTCCTAGAGATGGATGATAGAGAACGAGCTTCCAAATCAATTATTTACTGCCCCAACTAGGGGAGGTCTTCGCACAATTATCAGATCTACAGACACTTGAATTATCTTAAATCGCTTGAAGTATCTTGCATGCACTCAACCGGAGATCTCCGGTTCGGCAGGCAAGATCTGTAGTCGTCGTGAGGGGATATCGAAACTTACTTGAAACGTCCCGAGATCTACAGCTCTATGTCGGATTGTGAGCAGCAATGGCGTTCGTTTTCGTTTAATTCCATTGCGAAAGTAATCGGAGATCTCCGGCTGATTTGTGGAAGTCGTCTGCATTCGTCTAGGAACGATTCGGTGCAAATCAGTCGGATCCATTTCTTTCATGAACCGGGGATCTCTGGATAATGACCAGAATGACGAGTTTCACAATATTCACATCGTCCTACGCGCGTATATGCACTTCTTCGTATCGTCCGGAGATCTCCAGATATTTTCAAGATTTACTAAATCGTGGATATATATTTTAAGACTCATCAAACCTCGACATTATCCGGAGATCTCCGGCTGATTATTGGAACTCCGTCTTCCGTTCGGGGTGCAACCGGAGATCTCCGGCTGCAGCAAATACGGAATAACATTGCACTAATCGCTACTGACCATCACGCGTATATTCACATTCATTCACAGAGAAGTTTGACATACTACTCTGGAAGTTTTACATACTCAAAATTCATGTTTCAAATTAGAAAACACAATGAGACGTATCAAATGCTCACACAATGCTTTCAATAACCGACCTTACACACAGGAAATTGAACCTGCAAATGTTCCGATGGAACGCCAAATGTGACGTTTGCACATGGATTACTCTTGTCATTAAATCGGACCGGACTCGAAAGACTCAGTATGGACAAGCACATTCTAACATTCGTACAATGCCATAATCACACGCATATACATGAAATGAAACACACTTCTGTTCATGGGACATCAAAAAATGAATCGACAATAGCCTAATAGATATCTGAAAACTAGTACTCATCTTCTGAGGTTTCTATTCATTATTCAAGTGTACTTTATTGTCATACACCTGCTCAAAATCAAATGAACAAACTTGAATCACAATCAAATAAAGAATCCACACACGGTCGCTCGGACACAGTGGACACAGTTCAATGTTGTGGACTTATCGGTCTCCTTTCCATGAAGTCTCATTCGACGTTCCAGCTCCAGACGCCATTTCCCAACCTCCTCGAGGAACTCCTCGGGATCGAAGCGAATTCACAGCTCTGAATAACATCAACAATCAACAACTCAGCTTTTTAAAACCTACAATTTTTCATATGCCCTAGAATTTAAGGTCCACATCTGATTGACAAGATTTCCGCGAAATAAATTTCAACACTGCTCATTTACGGATAACATGCCCATTTAAACGCATAACATCCATAACATGCTCGTTTACGGACCTTCTATACTGAATGCACTGAACACCAGAACCCTATACCCTAAGTCCTACAATTCCGCTTCAACGTCTAACAAATTCAGAATTACTCGACTCTCTTGAACCCTAATGGCGCTTACGGAACCCTACACCTGCCCCAGTGCCGATTCTAAGCAGTAAGCAACTACGATACTTGATGACACTGAATTTTACTCTGTGAGAAAGTACATACCTCTTCACTGACCGATTTGGCGCACCCATTCGTCGTGGTTGTTCGTGAAGACGCCACCCTCAACCGCAACGTCGTTTCCGCTTCGCTCGTGAACCGAGACGCTCGCAAAATTTAAATGCCTATTTCAATATCTTTGTTCCAGTCCTGCTCTCCGACCTTCAGTCCATATCCAGAAACAACGTCTCGACGATATGCTCAATGTCCCTCACTATTATCAACACTCACCTCGCACACCGACAGCCTCTCACAGCGCACACCGCCCTAACCTAATGCGTTGACGCCTATTGCGCAAACCACGAAAAAAACCCCTCCCGCCACTTCCGCTAACTACCTACCACATTACAAAGACAATAACCATAAAAAACAAGAGAGGTTTGATGCTTGGAGTTCCCCTAACCCGATATGGACAAGCTGGACGACTCAAGGGATGTGACGGCTCATGATGACAGTGGGTGAACTTAAAAATCAGCTCTAATCACGTACATATACAACGTGTATATTTCACAATCATGAATTGTCAATGTCGTGAGCATGCGTGACAAGACATATTGATACCCGGATTCCTGGGAATTACATATGGCTACAGTAGATACTCGGGTTCACCGGGTATTAGAGTAATCATTATACTTGAATTTAAAACGTCATAAGTGAATAAGCTTAATCTCCCTCTCCGTTACTCTCCCTCCCTTCTTTCCCTCACTTGTTTTTCTCATTTATGTTTTGCTCTCCCCTCCTTCTCCATCTCCATCTCATTTTTAATCTTGATTCTAGTAATTTTTAGACTCCCCGTGATTTCAATAATTACACATTCTTAAATTAACCTACTACTCTAAAAATAAATCCCGCACTCTTCCTCGCTTATTTTCCCTCCCTATCCCTTATTCTCCCTCACTTCCTTACTCTCCCTCTCTATCTCTTTTCTAATTTTGACTTTTTTTTTTATTCCCTAAATTTCCCTAGTGGCATATTCTAAAAATATAAACTTAGACTTTAAAATAAATCCCTCCCTTACTCTCCCTCACTTACTCTCCCTCTCTTCCTTATTCTCCCTCCCTTACTCTCCCTCCTACTTGTTTTTAATTTATTATACTCTTACTCTCCCTCGCTTACTCTCCCTCCTATTTGTTTTTAATTTATTATACTCTTACTCTCCTCTCCTTCTCCATCTCCATCTCCATCTCTATTTTCCTTTTGAAATTTAATTTTTTGGATTTTCCTTCTTTCAATAAATTCACATTCTAAAATTAAATAACTACTCTCAAAAACAATCCCGCACTCTTCCTCGCTTACTCTCCCTCCCTATCCCTTATTCTCCCTCACTTCCTTACTCTCCCTCTCCATCTCTTTTCTAATTTTGACTTTTTTTTTATTCCCTAAATTCCCCTAGTGGCATATTCTAAAAATATAAACTACTTTAAAATAAATCCCTCCCTTACTCTCCCTCTCTTACTCTCCTTCTCAATTACTGTCCTTCCCTTACTCTCCCTCTCTTACTCTCCTTCTCAATTACTGTCCTTCCCTTACTCTCCCTCTCCCTTGATTTTAATTTATTTTACTTTTACTTACCCCTCCTACTCAATATCCATCCTTGGTTAATAATATTGTACTATTGTAATAGTATAATTATTTTTTCTATTCTATTCTATTGCATTATTAAATCATGCATAGGTTGTAAAGAGATATATACATTGTTGTTACCTTTCTTCTTAATTATTTTGTGATATTAAAACTACATTAATGGTTGAACTAATGCGTTGCAAAGCAAGCGCCAACTCCTAGCCATAGTACTAAAATCATAATTTGCGCAATAAACCAGGGTCTCGGTCGACTAAGCTAGTATGAAAAACCTGTCACAAATGGTGTCGGGACAAGTCACGAGCCTTCGTTTGCTACCTAGTGCCAATGTAGGATTGATTTTGGAATTCTTCTAGTGAAATGTAATTTCTTACTTCAATAGCAATATGAGAATCCTAAAAAATTAGAGTTCCGGCCCATGGTTTGGCCAATAGAAGTATATCTTTCATTACTACATACATGTCACAGGTATCTCAAATCAGACAAACATACTTTTTTTTAGAGTTTCAGGAGGTAAAATACTTCGAATTTTTTTGGAAGGCATTCATACCATAATGTGCTCCTACATATTGATTGAAAATTCTAGATCCAAAACTTAATTTGGCTTTTATTGATAAAAAATAAGCTATTTTTTCAAGAAGCCTAAATAAGAAATTAATGTTGATTTTTGCTCCAAATTCTTATCCAACCTTCATTAGTATACAAAAATCTATCTTGGTACATAAAAAAATTTCAAAAAAACTTTTTTCTTCCATCATTTTCTTCAAAACCTAGTTTTTGGTGCCTTGATTCAACATATATACTGCGTAGTATATTTGGTATATTTTCAGTCTCTGCAGTATGCAATGTACTCATCTCGGGAAAGGGTTCGGCCACCTATAAATCGACATGTGTTATGACAACACAAAGTCCAAAAAATCAGCACTTTCTTCAAGATATTTTCTGTTCACCTAACATTTTATTGGCCATGATTTCTTTACACCTAATCAATGGACGGTTGGCATTCAACAACAATTTAACAAAGGGCTCCAAAACAAATATACTCTGCACTATATTTTTTTTGCCCAAAAGTGAGTAACCTTAGTGGACTTCTACCCACCACGAAGTGATCTATCGCGTAGTCAACCATGCTGTGAACTACAAAAACGCTACTTGAATCGCGGTGTCAATTGTACAGTGAATCATTCCACCTTTCATTTTTTAGTATTTTTAAATATTAAAAATACATAAAAATGGTTGGGCTAATGCATTGCAAAGCAAGCGCCAAGAGCTAGTCTACTCTAAAATTAAATCCATTATCCTCCCTCTCTTCTATATTCTCCCTCTAACTAAATTATAATGTATCAAAGTCTTAAATAGTTAAAGTTCAATTATCGCTAAATTTTCTTACACGCTATTGAATCCAGTTTTTTATAAAGTTATAGTTATCGATAAATTTAAGGTTATAGTTCATAATATCAATAAATTTTTAATTTATAGATTTAAAGGTGATATAAGCCCTCCACCTTCATGAACCCAGAACCTTCCACGGTGAACGGTAAACCGTGAACCCTTAACCTTCAACCCCAAACCGTGAAGTAGAAACCCTCAACCCTAAACCCTAAACCGTAAACAGTGAACCCTGAACTTTAAATCCTAAACCCTAAACCTAGACCCTAGACCCTAGACCCTAAACCCTAAAACCCTAAACCCTAAAACCGTGATGAACAATCCTGCCTTATCACGGAAGTTGTACCCGTTTTCATAGGACCACGTTGCTGTACTTCTAAAAGCATCTGCTCAGTTATTTATTTGTGCACGTATCTTCAAAAGTAGACAAATAGCTTCTGTCGAACTAGGAAATTTTGGAGATATTTCACATTGGAAACGAATGTCGACGTTCTACTTGTGTCCTGTAGTGTCAATTGAACAATACTACACTAAAAGTTTGATTTAGTGTAGTGGACACTAAATACGAACCCATACACTAATTGTCAACTACGCAATTAGTGTAGTGACAAAATAGTACACTAAATGTGAACTACTACACTATTTGTGAACTTTTGTAAAGATTGGAATATTAACTATTTTACTCGTGCACGTTTAGTGTATTGAAAGTAGAAGAGAATTATGTGTTCTCAAAGGTGAAGAAGAGAAAAATGAAAACTCACTTCCAAAAAATTGGAAAAAACAACAATTGGGAAAAAATAATAATTAGGAAAAAACAACAATTTGGAAAAACAACAAATAGGAAAAAAAACATTTTTGCGAAAACAACAATTAGGAAAAAACAATTAGGAAAAAACAACATTTTTGAAAAAAAGAAGAACTATGGAAAAACATCAATTCGGGGAAAAAAGACAACTTACCTTTAGAAAAGGTAAACTTTTGTAAAAATAAGCTTTCCCAAATGTGAACATTTGAAAAAGTAAAGATTTGAAAAAGTTCACGTTTGAAAAAGTGAACTTTTGAAAACGTGAATTTTTTCAAAAGTTCACTATTTCAAAGTAAACTTGGAAGAGAGTAAATTTTTGAAATTGTTAAGTTTTGAAAAAGTAAGATTTTGAAAAAGTAAGGTTTTATAAAAGTAAAGTTTTGAAAAAGTAATTGTATGGAAAAGTAAAGTTTTGAAAAAGTAAACTTTTTAAGAAGTAAAACTTGAAAAAGTAATATCTTGTAAAAGTAAGCTTAAAAAAAATAAATTTCCATGAAGTGTACTCCGATAAAGCTATCATTGATAAAGTAAATTTTGATCGAATTAACTATTTAGAAAGTACACTTGTTTGCAATTAGTACACTATTTGTCAACTTGTTTGCAATTATAGTACAAAGGTAAGTATACTATTCGTGCCATTACACTAAATGAAACTTTTAGTGTAGTGGGCAGCAGTGGGCCGACTGTTTTCCATGGGTAGGGTATATTTTCATTTACATTGGTGAGTACAAGAAGTATAATACGATTACATTATACTGTGACTTAGTCCATGTTGTGATACGGCCCTAGTAATCACAAAGATACACATGGGGCATACTTCATCTTCCGTTTTCTAATTTGCAGCACTCTGGGAACTAGATGGTTTCCTTACAATACGGTCATCCCATGAGTACGAGCCTTTCATTTATCATGAGTGGAATGTGGCCTCGGTCGTGGGCACGTCGAAGGATGCGCACTATCATGATGGTGTACAGCAGTTACTATGATAGAGTATGCATGCCCAAGATTCGTTTCAAATTTGAGCACCTGAATTTTCCCACCAAGAGGTGATGAGGAGGTTGATAAGAGTATCCTTCAACTCAGCTCTCATCATTTTTTGCTCTAGAGGTTTGGGATACTGTGGGAGCTGAGCCAGTTAGTGAGAGTGTTTGCGTGCGCGACATCGTGCTAAAATTCAGCAGGGAGACAATTAGAAAGTAGGTATTCCAGGAGTGTTAGGTGTGTTTCCTTGTATAATTTCGTATCCGCATTCAATTTGATAGGATTGGTGTAGATTGTGTTTTATTCTGCCCTTAAAGTCGATCGGGAGCTGTCGTGTAGTGATTCAGTAACTAAATCGTCTCCTATTTAACAAATTGATCTCGAGCGCCTAATATATTTCGACTCGAGATGTAAGATGACGTGACTGATAGGGGTGTGAATCCGAACAGTTCTCAGGGATTGGCAACTGAATCTTTCTGCTACACCCTCGAATATTTCGTACGGCCGGTGTTTCGATAAAGACAAAAATGCGAACCGGAGATCTCCGGCTGATCTAGCCGTGACAGTCTAGATTCTGCCCTACTCACTTGCAGGCCACGGCAACTATCCCAAATACGTCTGGCTGTCCAATTTTATATGCCCAGGGTTCCCGGAGATCTCCGGCTATTCAAGGGCGAGATGACCATTGAAAGATATCATGACAGCGTGGTTCGGATGAACCGGAGATCTCCGGTTAGATACGAATGGAACATCTAGCTTCACCCTTCTCATCCTCACTTACACAAAGAGTGGTCTATGTTGATCATTATCGAGTCATCCGGAGATCTCCCGCTAGACACACCCTACGATTTTGACCTTGGAAATTGAGTTCTAATCCACGTCCACTAATTCACGTACTAAGGCCATCGGTCACCAGCCGAACATCCACCGATGGAGGCCGGGAGAATGTCTGACTCTAATTGGTGGGAGAGTGACTCGGACGATCTTGCCATGGTCACAGCTCAGTGCCCTGATTTTGGTCGTCCGGATTTTATGGAAGAAGATGATCCATCCGAAGAGTCTACTGGAAGGTCAGAGGTTTTGTGGTCAGGATTGTCCGTGAACCTCTTGAGGCCAGGCTCAGGCGAAATCGGAGAAGCGTCAATTGTCGAGGTTCACCCAATTGGTCAATGGCTTGGAGTTGACATACCAGTTGGTTCCAGTGAGTTCGTATTATTTAGACCAACGGCCATAACGTCCTTGGCGGAAGAATTTCCACTCGTTCCCTTGCAACGCGGATATGGTTCACTTGTTCAAACACTTTGGCGGACGGTCCTGTGGAGAAGGGCGGATGTGAAGATTCCAACCGAAGATCTCCGGTCCAACGAGTCCCCTTTTGTACCACGAGATCGGTGGGTTGGACTTGAAGTGCAGCGATTGGACGGGAATATGTTAGTACTGTGTTCTGGAAGAATCATGGCCTCGTTACCAACGGATCATTTCCGTAGTGGATGCTTGGGAGAAGATAACATTGGTGTAATTGTCCTCGATGTTTTTGTGGGGGACACGGAGAGAATTATGAGTCATGAATCGTGGCCCATTCTTGAATGCTATTTTCCTTCCGGGAGGTCTTTAAAGAGCACAATAGATCATTTTGCATCCCTGCCTTTACAACCTGATTTGGGTGCTTATTTGGGGGGTCGTGCAAAGGAGCCTTACCGCTTTATTTCCCGACAGCAAGACCTCAACAAGAAAGAGTCCTTGTACACCAAGAGGACTATGGATGACGAAATTCGCAAAGTCAGCTCGGAAAGGTGCTGTCCCAAACGATGCTGCCAATATTTTCAACAAACCCAGACTCTTTCTATTAGACAGAAATTCTATGACAAATCCTTTGAAGACAGAAAGGAGTACGCGATCTCGGTAGGCGGGCAGTTCCACTCCATTGATGGGGACCGGAAGAGAAAGTACGTCACTCTATTGGGAACGGAGGTCTGCTCCGTTGCATGGTACACGATCCATGGAATTTGGAAGTCCACGTTTCACTCGTACATCGCACATTTCAGTAGAGGAATCATCAATGCAACTCACGGTAACAAGGGCATCAAGCGCCCACGGCTTGCCACTATTCAAGCAATGGGGTCAATGACGTCGATTATTAATGACAACGCGGATCAGATGCCACACCAAATGCATAGTGTCGGGAATGGTCGGATTGATACTCTCAAGTATCTTCCTGCGGGAAACAACAGGAAGCAAATTCGAGCCAGCGTCAATGCTGTACGTTACTTGTCCCTGCACAATGATATGGGTTAGATCTCTCTTTCTTCAGTCGATCGAAGTCCTAGTTACTGAACCGGAGATCTCCGGCTGTGTCAATGTTGACATGATATGACCTTTATTTGCTATACTCTGTTCTTCGCACTGTCTGTTGGATTGTCCTTTTGATATACTCTTCTCACTTGGTAATTATTTCATCTTGAAGACAAACGACTCCTACGGTCTTCCTCTTGTAAAGCAGTCCACAATTAGTAGGGTTAGAAAAGAATTTTTCGGGAATGTTGCTATTAAGCCATCTGGAAGCACCTTCGCAAAATGCAGTACTTGCGATGAATTCAATCAGTTCTTACTGACGACTCCAAAGGGAACGCCCGCTTACGAGCTATTCTGTAGCAATAGGCAGGCTCACTTGAATCACCAGCAATCTTGCCAGATGCTTTAAGCGACATGGAGAGAGGAGTCGAAGGCGAAGCCTCTGACCTTTCTTTGTGTCATTCACGACAAGATGGACACGGCGAAGACTGCCCTTCCTCGCATGTGGAGGACTACTAAGGCGACATCTGGTCTCGGACAGCTTCCCATGAATGTCACTAGAATGGTGGCTCACGGTCATGTCGACGGAGCGTATGCTCACTATGCTCCTCTATTATGGCCTGGAGATTCGAACGCCACCATCTCCTCTCTGGCGAAACTTTTTCGGCGCCTTGAGGGAGCACCTTTACATGAGACGTGCGCGCTCTTCAAGCACCCTCCTCCAAACTCGATGTTCGCGGCGCTCATGAGGGGAAAGAGCAGGTGCGTCGACGCTTTAGAGCCCGTGGAGCCGAGTGCTTTTAAGGGACCGAAACCTTTGCCACCGAAATTGTTTCTACAGCTTGACAACTCAGCGAAGGACAACAAGAACCAATACTTGATGGCTTTCTTATCACTACTAACTGCTCGAGGTGTTTTCAAGGAGATACAAGTTGGCTTCTTGGTTGTCGGACATATGCATGAAGATATTGATGCTTACTTTAGTCATCTATCGAAAGAACTGAAGAAAAGCAGTACATATATTCTAGCGGATTTGATGAAGGCATTAGTGAAGTCACAGAAACTAGCCTTCATGCTGGAAGTTATCCAAGAGGTCCCGACTTCAAATCGTACGTCGATGGCTATCTATGCAGGGGGGCGGCACGTTTGGTGGGACTTAGTGATATAACACCATATTCGTTATATTGGGAGATTTAGCAACTCCCAAATTAACACATGTAGATCATAAGAGCTAAAGTGCACATCTAAACTCTACAATATGGAGGGATATGAGTTTCCATTAAATTGGGAGGTAATGTTTTCTACAAAAACCCCTAGAAAAATAAGTACTACGGATAACATTGCATTACGAATCTAACTATAATATTGAAAAGAAGAACACATTAGTCGACACTTCTTTTATACCACATGTGTTCATTGAATATGAATAGCTAAATATTCACACTCGATCCTATTAACCCGGATTAACACCATGCTCCAATGTAGCTAAAAGTGAGCTAAATGACGGACAAATATCCACTTGTAAGAGAATTAGCTAAACACATTTTGATGAGCCTTTTTTTATTTAAAAGAATTTCAATTCTCCTTGTGGAATACACATTGGCTAAAAATATATAACGAGTTTCAAATGATGGTGCTCAGAAGTGGGAAAAAAATCGCATACACACTACCTCTCTTCGAACTAAAGTGTCCCCATCACTTAGAGGTGCAATGAACTCAAAAAGGCAATTCCACACACTTTAGCTCCACTTGACCTAAAGTGCGCACCATTACTAAGTACAATGAACTAAATAAGAAGATTTGCTCACACTTTAGCTCCACTAGAGCTAAAGTGCGACTCAACATTTACTTTCTATCATTCACCATGAAGACAATTACTGGTATTATTGGTTTCAAGATTAGAAGCACTTTATCATATTGTTATTTTAAAAAGAAAATAAAACATACTGCAAATTATCACCGATACGCAAAAATAATGGAGAGAATATTTCATAGCAATCATTGGCATCACATATAATAGTCATACAAAGTGTAAACAAATACAAAAGGCTATAATCTCAGCACCAATGGATCTAACCATACTACATGAAGTATTACGCATCAGAATCCAAAATCTAGGAAAAGGAAAGTCCATTGATCTAAGTCCACTACGACTCGGACCTGGCAAGTGCTTCCAAAGAGGCCTTGATAATCGCTACTTGCCCCTTCGGAATTTTTGTAGTTGAATCTTGCACATGACCTCCATCCCTCTTTGAAGACCTAGGTTTCCATGCTGTCAAGATTGAATCGGTACTCTCCCACATTATGGCTATCCCCTTTTCAATTGTCCAACGAAGGTTGCTATCAGTATCCCAATCTTTGTAGAACTTCACAACATCTCGATCGCGCGATATAGGGCGGTAGAATTGGATACGCACGGTGTTTGGCATATCCGGATTAGAATTAGGATCTGAAACCGCTTGAGCAATCCAAAATGGGCGCTCGTCCTCATCACAAGGCCGCAATGCAACAAAATAGCCAGCAAAAAGATCACGGCCAACTCTAAAAGAAGGAGGTGGACGATCGCGTCTCTGGCCAACAAAATGCTCATCTTCACGGTACTCCTCGCGAACCTCACCCTCCGCTGAGAACTCATCTTCAATGGCATGGGCAATTCGCGTCGTTGGCTAAAAGCCGTCTTCCAATGATATCGGTGTATCCATTGGAAGTGTCAAAGCATCTCTAACATCGCGCCAATAATACGATAGCGGCTCAAAACGCGAACGGGCTTCAACAGACTCCCGCGATGATTGCTCCGAGTGATCGATGAATCCTGAAAGTCCCTTCACCACCTCATGGAGATGCCGCATCGTAGAAGGCTTCAATGCATCAGGTTCTCCGCGAGGCCATAAAGACCTCCCTTCACAATCCTCCTTCCACAATTTGATGCCACTACCTTCTCCTCCCTTAGGAAGCCAATCCTCATCATGGCAAAGGATTTTATACTCCATTACCGGACAACCACTTGAGTCCACATAAAACTTGAACTGATGAGCCTTCGTATGACCCTGCAAAGCTTCATCACCGTCCGCAATCATATCCTTAATGAACTTCTTAAAGTCAGGAACCTCTTGAATGAGATGCGGGATTGTGGGAACACTCTCATTTTTCGTGAACGACCTCATGACCAAAGGAATGGTTGGAAAACTCTCCTTCCTCAGTGTCATACTCCAACGTCCAAATAATGCATCTATATCATCATGTGTATGACCAACTAGCATAAAATTAACATATACCTCGCGGAAGATGCATTTTGCAACAAGAAGAGACCAAAAACAGAAAACAAATCTATTTTTGTTATCACCAACAGCATTGTCCATTTGCACGTTCAATATTGGTGGCAAAGGCCTCCGAGGAACTGGGATATCAGGAATCTGCCCTAATGGATCCAAACACATCTCCGCACCCCGTAATACCGCCGCATATAATGGATGAGAGCAAGATTCTGGAAAGAGTTGCCGGGACGATGACTTCGGAGGCGCCTCCAGGTCACGCAATAGTTTTGCGAACGACCCAACCCTGTAATTGGCATCATGGGAGTATAAATCAAGGCCGTAATGGGCGTAACGTTGGTCCACATGACCATGGGCAAGCATGCCTGTGATTGCAAGAGGCAACTTCATAAGCCCATCTAAGTGCATTGTTTTTTGTGAATAAACCGGGGACGCGGTCTTTGAGTGATCCATCTTATCATGCATGATGGTAAGAACCTCCTAGGGCGACGACTTTGATCGAAATCGGTTCAGGTAGTACAAGTCCCGATGTGAGAAGGCAGAATCGATGTGAACCTGCATCTTCTTTTGCCATAGCAGCGATGCTTGTGTTCCAGGTTGAGCAAGCTTCTTCTGATCCTGGCATTTGTCACAAGTAGAACAACGGGCAAAGTTGTCTCCACCTCTCTAGGCATAGTACTCAGGAAAGCTCACTCGCCGAATCTTACTCAAGCTTGAGGTTGAGATTGGCCGCAATCCACAATCAGCGAGATGATCATCAAGAAGCGGTATCTGATCCTTCCACTTAAAACTTGCAGGAAGGACCTTTGCCACAGCCTTCTCACCAGATGGGAGAACACGAGACTTGTGAGGCATGTGGTCCGCATGTCTATCGAGAATGGCTCCAAGAGCGGCAGTAGCCACAACCGTATGACCTCTAGGCTTACGCAAACCGATATTCCCATGGTGTTGAGCCGCATGACCAGCGGCAGCGTCCTTCGCATTCCGATAGAAAGTACTCGAACTTACACCCATGATTTTCATCCAAGCATGGGCACAAACGTCCACACCCTCTAGGGTCACAACCTTCCTACCCGAAGAGTTTCTATGAAACTGTCTATGAACGTCGAGTTTGATATGATTTCTAAACTACACAATGGTCTCACAGTACAAGCGCATCCGAAGGACTTTTATTTTATCTCTAGGATAGTGTTGTACACAGTTTTCACTGCAACAACTATTGCTCGCAACTGCGTTAATGGAAAGAGGGGTCATGAGAAATTCAGCATTCCTGGACACTGTTGGACATGTATTCCTTGAGGAATTGTCGTAAGAACGGGAGCTCCCACCTAGAGGTCTGTTACGCTCAACCAACCAGACATTGTAAAGGTCCCTAAGGCAGTGATGGAAGAGACTCACACCGTTTAAGAAGACTTGTTGAATAGGCCAGGACTTAAACGAGTACCTCCACTCATCAGGAGCTTCCTCCAGAACAAAAGTACTGGACACCTGTACCACAACATTCGAATCGCCAAGAGGACCAGAGGAACCTAGAATTGCACTGGACCGGACATTGCGAACCAACCCCTCTGCAACGCGAACACCCGAACCATTGTGAAGCGAAACAGTCATCCCGACCCAGAGACGGCGAGGAATAACATCAAACTCAGGAAGGTCAAGGTTGACGGGAGCGTCAACATGAACATCGTCGTCCTCCGAAGACGACATTCTGCATTCCAATGAGGTAAATATTAAATAACCCTGCCAAATTGGAATAGGTGAATACCTTGTAGGAATAGACATCAATGAAGAAGCATATGAAGAGGTAAAGTCTGGCGCTTGAAAATACATTTGAGACAAGTGAATTGACATTGAAGAACAGGCAAATTTAGCTCGACTCGAGGTAAACTGATGCGGTATTATATGACAAGTAGAAAATTTAATGCGATTAGTTTTAATCCGAATATGAAATAATCTCACCCTCGACAGTGACAATTTGGCTCGATCCGACCTGATTTAATGACTATAAGACGCAATGTAATTTTATCCCGAGTCGAGTTAAAAAGACATAGAAAATAAGGTAGATCAGTTTAGCTCGAGTCGAGATAAACTGTCCTTCGAAAGAAGGTAAGACAGTTTAGCTCGAGTCGAGCTAAACTGTCGAAACATTATAGTAGGACAGTTTAGCTACATACGAGCTGCACTGTCCTACACTATTGAATCGACAGTTTAGCTCGACTCGAGCTAAACTGTCTTACCTTCGATTGAAGGACAGTTTAGCTCGACTCGAGCTAAATTGACAATAATGATATTGACCGACAGTTTAGCTCGAGTCGAGCTAAACTGTCCTTCGAAAGAACGTAAGACATATTAGCTCGAGTCGAGCTAAACTGTCCTTCCGTGATTCTCGGCGCGTTTGTCGGGATTCGTATGGGAAAACTCTTCCGCCTATCAATCTGACTCTCTGTATACTACAACCCAAATCTTTCCATTAGTCGTCAAGAAACTCTCACTGATGCTTCAAAATCACAGTAGCAACTGGAACCAGCGCAATAACCCTCTACACTGTCACATGTTAATTGCTAGAGAGTGTGCACGGAGAATGCAAGAAGTATACATTGTGTACCTTATGAAGAAGACAACCGGTGCGTTGTTGCCTCACCTGCTCAATCGTGCGCAACCTATAGGTGTTGCCCTCCTCAACCTCCGACAGTCGTACTACCTCCAAGCCTCTCCACAACAACCTTGCACAGCAACCAAAGTGAGAAGGAAACAAATGAAGAAAGTTTTTGAGGATCGGCGAGGTCACTCACGGACACAAACGGTCGTGTCACTCACGGACACAAAACCGTGATGACGGTTTAGGATCCTTGGTTTAGGTGATAGAATTGGCGGGAGGAAACTTCAGAATTGGCAGGGAGGGGACTTTATCACAGCCCCTAAAAAGTGCAAATTCGAAATCTTAGCGGGAAACTGAATCAACTATTTCCCGGTTGACTAAAATAAGGAAAGGTCAATACCTCGAATATACTCGCACATGCGAGTTATATACACGGTTTTAGGGTAACGCTCAGGGTTTTGGATAGGTTTAGGTTTAGGTTTAGGGTTAGGGTTTAGGGTTTGGAGTTTCGGGTTTAGGGTTTGGAATTTAGGTTCAGGTTTAGGGTTCACGGTTTAGGATCCTTGGTTTAGGTGATATCTTCTTATGTCAATTCATTTCAATATAATAATACTTTGAAGATTCATGATATTGACAATTCAACTAAGGTATAGGAAAATGTAGAGAAGATATTGAGATGATTAGAAATAGTTTTTATTACAATCCAAATAGGACTTATCTATTATGTTGAAATCAAAGACCTTAACAGACGAGTAGCATTTAAAAAAACAAAAAAACATATTATATGTGCACGTTTATTTTTAGCCAAAACAAATGTATTCAAACATGCTTTGGACATCATTTCTTTGGGGTTTTAAAAATGTGCGTCATATAACTATTTCGTCATCAATTTAGAATGTGCATTCTTTGGCAAGAATCCCAATGTCCCCATGGTCTAGATTTGCAATTGAAATTGGTTACTTTCTACTTAGAGGTACTCAAAGACTTGAAATGTACGCAAACTAATATTTCAATTAAAATATCTTATTCTTGAGTTCACATTGTATTTTCATGACTTTAGGGTGTGGCAATCTAAGCATGACATAAAAGATGGAAGATTTCTTGACCATATACAATTTATTTCATGTTTTGACGTGAAATTGAAGACTTTGTCATTTGTAAAACATAGAGAGTGGAACAATATTAAAAGATTTAAATAAAATACGGAGAGACCTCCTCATGACAAAAAAAGGATAATCAAAATATAAAATATAACTAATACAAAGTGTATCACTTAGTGCATCAGGCATAATTTAATGTTCGTAATGTAAGTAATTTTGAATTTATTTATACATGCAAAAATGGAATAATTAGTTTTTGAGCACGTTCTAGTGGTCGCAAATTATATTTTAAATTCTCAAAATTTTGTAGAAGGATGATAAAAGTAATGAGGCATATTTACAAGTAATGTATTTTCTCAATGAGAGGCATATTTATAAGTAATTTATTTTCTCAATGAACGTCTTCATTAAAAGTTATGCGAGCCAAAAGAGAAACTTCTTGATTGCCGGCACATCGAGCAACCTAAAAAACCTTTTGCTATGACACAATATGGAATGTGGTATTTTCAATACATAGAAGTAATATTAGAACAAATGATATTGTGAAAAAACATGTTATTTTTCTAGTGAAAAATAAGATTACATATTCATTCATCTATTTTTCACATTGTCACATATTATTGATTTAGGGTACCAAGAATACTTAGACTTCATATCCACTAAAAACTAGGGGATCGTCATATTTTTTTGTTTTTTAATATTACTATTAGAGATTTAGATCCACATATTATGAAAATCCTTTTAAAATTCAAAAGATTACTATTCCACTTGTGAAATACTTATCCATAAAGAGAAGTACGGAGTTCAAAATGATTGTTTGTAGAAGTGGAAATACACATTGCACATACATCAGATCGGTTTTTAGCAGAGGTGTGCACCATCACTACATGCAGTGAACTAAAAGGAGTGTGTGCACACACTTTAGCTCCACTCGTGCTAACGTGTGCCTCATCACTAGGTGCAGTGAACTAAAAAGATAATATGCACAGATTAGCTCTACTAGAGCTAAATTGTGCACCATCACTAAATGGTGTGGATTAGAAAACAAAAATGCACTATGTAGCTCCAGTATACAGGAAGATGGCTTCTACTGTAGTGGACACTAAATAGGAATGCACACAGTAATTGTAAAATTTACAATAAGTGTAGTGACAAAACTATATTACACTAAATGCCAACTACTACACTAAATGTCAATCCTAGTAAATAGTGGAACATAAAGTTTTTTACTTGTGGACAATTATTGTAGGGAACCTTAATCATGATTTGATTACATCTTGAGCATCATAGTAAGGAAGGGTTGAGTGCATGTAGAGAAGGAAGAATTTGCAAGAAAGAGCTTGGGAATAAGCGGACGTAGGTATGGAGCAAAAGGAAAATATAAAAAATTGGACAAAGTAGAATGTAAAATATGGAGGGAAAATGAAACTACAAGTAGAAGACTGGAAATATAAGAACATTCTTCTGGAAACAAAAATGAGGAAAAAAAGGAATATTGGAAAAGGAAAAAACTTAAACATACAATAAATATAGGAATACAAGTAAAATACTCATTAGATATCCATCACATAATACGCATTCATTGTGCATTACATATTCAGTAAATATTAATTAAATACTCATTAAATATTCAAATACACATTAATTTTACATTAGAAATTTATGCACTATTCATTAACTATTCATTAACAGTGCATTAAATACTCTTTAAATAATCATTAAATATATAAATATTAATAAACTATCATAAATATACTTTTAAAACTTCCAACATTCAATAAATAAAATTCCAATATTCTTTAATTGTGCATAAAAGTTACAGATATACCAATATACATGAATTATCCTCTAAAAAATCATTACAAAGTCATTAGTTATTGGCTAAATATTTGATTACACATTAAATATTCATTAGATAATATTAAATAATGTAAAGAAAATGCAAGAGATGGGAATGAGAATAGTTGTGGATAAGAGGATATGAAATTGAGGTTGAAGATGAGACGAAGAATAAATGCATGGCGACCGGTAGGCTGAAGACTTTGAGCTTATACTATTTATCAAGTATCAAAATTGTGTGCTAGGGAAGAGTTTTGATAGAGGGCTATTACGAAATGAACTGTAGTAGGTGAACGAATGAGGGATAATATTCAGGACAATGGTGGCTAAAACTAGTTGCCAACTTGTTGACAAATAGTGTACTAGAAAAAGATAATCTCCACTGGGGCCGAGTGACCGGAATGCAAGAATAAACGCGGTAAAGCCGACTCCGTGAGGCCTAGGCCGGTGTCCCGGCCCACTGGAGTGGCGGCGCCGGTTCCTCTAAATAGTAAATTTACAAAAAATACAGGGGACACCAAAATTCCCCGAGAGCATGTGTTCAAGCATGAAATTACACGAGGGAATTAAAAGAAATCAATAAAAACCTCCCAAAAAATTAGCCTACTATGGCGTTAGTGCTGGGCGCTGGCGTTTCCTCACAGTTGGCCAATTCGGGGACGGTGCGGGGGGAAAAGGGTGACCCCCCTCACTTCATCTCAAACTTGGGCACCTTCCCGCTGGCGTGGAAAATTCTCCGTCACGGGGGGAGATGTTCTAACAACTGTATTTGTACCGTTACAGTAAAAGCAAAATGAAATGAAAAGTACTGAAAAAATTCACAATTTAGCTCTATTAGAGCTAAAGTGTACACCATCAGTAAATGTAGGGAACTATAAAGCAAATATGCACACTTTAGCTCCATTAGAGCTAAAGTGTGCACTCGCATTTATTTTATAATTATACAATTGCAAGATGTGGTCTTAACATACTTATTGTCTGTTCGATTGTCATAGAAAATAATATCAAACTCATAAAAAAGCAAAACTTGAATTCAAAGTAATAGAATCTTAAAATCGTAGCTTTAAAACTCTCTTAAGTGTGCTTCACCTAATAATTGGTGTAGGAGGAACTTATATATATCGATGGTAATGAATTTACTCCTTGTGTAATGCAAAAATTGAAATCGAGTGAAGTGAAAGCCAGCTGATCCACTAAAACCATGAAAGAAAACTAAACACAAAATACTATAAACGTTCACTTTCGTCCAATTTTAGTTTGTGTATTATTGAGAAAATGTCAATTTAGAAGTTTTAATTGAGATCATACGAATGAAATTGGAAATAATCACTTTCCTTTTGCTACGTGTTCGTTGCCCCAAAATATGCAAAATTGTAGTGTTAATGGCTCCGAAAAATTGTGTTGGAAATTTACGAGTACACAAATACTACAGGCGCATACTATCTTGAACTTATTCTGGTAAAATGAAATTGGCTTCTTAAAAGTCCGGGTATCAGTAACGAAGGTGAATGATTTGTGGAGCATCCGGCATAATACCCGGGAGTTACACCCCAACATCGCAAAGGGTATCCCGAGGGTATCTCGGGACCACCAAACGGGCACAGGGTTTCGACCCTCACGGCTTTAGGTGGCCCAGAAACTTCCCCACGAAGTCGTGGCGCGAGCCATTTTTCTATTCTTTTCGTTGCAGTCCAGGTTTTCCGTGTACTTCCAGGCGTTGATGTTTTGTGAGTTTTGTGAGTTGATGCGTTGGTTTGTGTTAGTTTCGTTATCTACAGGGATTGTTATGTTTTTACACTGTAGCGCTGCGTATAGGTTCCGCGTGCAATTTCTGGAGTCTAGGGTTTCCTGCGCATAGGGTTTGTAGGACGTGCGATTTGTTGTTGTGTGACTTCACGTACACTGTAGTGCCAGAGTTTAGGGCTGTTTGCGTGAGATTGTGTGAGATTTGTGAGAGTTTGTGTGAGTTTGTGAGAGTTTGTGTGAGTTTGTGTGAGTTTCTACGAGTGTGTGAGTTTCTGTGAGCGTGTGTGAGTTTGTGTGAGTTTCTGTCAGTGTGTGAATTTCTGTGAGTGTGTGTGAGTTTCTGTGAGCGTGTGTGAGTTTCTATGAGTGTGTGTGAGTTTCTGTGAGTTTCTGTGAGCACGTAGAGTCTGAAATGGCCGTGCGTGGAGGATTGACGTGAACAAGTAACAAGACTTCCAGCTTTTCCAGTCGGATTTCTCAGTTTTAAAGGTAAGTGCACTCATTCAGTCTTGCATTTCTTTTGATATTTGTGTAATTTTGCTTTTGATATGATGTGTTGAAACATAATATATGTGTAGCATTGCTTTTGATGTATGTGTCACCACGTAGATGAGAGTGTGTATTGGTTTCAATGTGCTGGTTTGAATGTGATGATTTGAATGTGGTGATTTGAATGTGGTGGTTTTGTGGTGGTTTGTGGATATTTGTTGTGCTAGTTTAAATGTGCTGGTTTGTGCTGGTGTAAATGTTCTACTTTCTGCTAGTTTGAATGTGCTAGTTTCAATGTGCTGAATTCAATGTGCCCATTTCAAAGTGTTGATTTCAATGTGAAAGATTTCAATGTTTTGGTTTCCATGTGCTACTTTGATTAATTTTGTGTGTGGGTTTGTAATTGTTATTGCAGGAAGTCTAGTTCCAGCAGAATTTGTCTGGGATTAAGGTTCATTAGCAATGGCTGAAAGGTAAAATCCATACTCTCACCCAGGAGCCCTAAACCCTACGCCTTCAGTATCATATAACGAATGACGAATCTGTACAATCTGCGATAAATACGCTATTCATTGAACACAGTTTAGCTCGAGTCGAGCTAATGTGGGAAATCCATATTGCACTATTGTCCACACTTTAGCTCGACTCGAGCTAAAGTGTGCCTCCACTGTGCACTAATATCCACACTTTAGCTCGAGTCGAGCTAAAGAGGGCCTTTTCTGTGCACATTTGGCCACACTTTAACTCGACTCGAGGTAAAGTGTGATCAATGAAGCAAACACGAAAGCGCACTTGGGCGCAACTAAAGCGTAAGTGTGCCAAATGTGCACAGAAAAGTCCCACTTTAGCTCGACTCGAGCTAAAGTGTGGACTATAATACACTATCGAGGTCACATAATAGCTCGACTCGAGCTAAAATGTATGACTGCGTACGTCTTCGGTTGCGCTAAAAGCGACTCTTCGAAATAAAATCTTAATATAAACTCTTAAACACTGGGTTTAAAATAAACATGGCCTCTCTGTGAAGCCTACACACTTTACCTCGAATCGAGCTAAAGAGTGAGACAATAAACATAAAGAACAACTCAAACACAACAACATTCGGACTTTACACAGTCCAAATGTATAGTAATCCAATGATACCGACGACCCAACTCATGTCCACTTCTCGTTATATTTTCACATGTGTGCAAGACCTTCAGTCTCGCTTCCACCACTTGAGAACCTCAAAGAGTGATGTTCGTGAGTGATTGAAGCGTGAACTGAAGCTCTTTCGCTGTTCCGAGAGTTAAACGAGAAGTAGCCATGATTTGAATAGAAATGTATAGGAAAGTCGTTTGAATGAATACTGCAAGTGTCAGAACTGTTCAGCTATGCATTCCATGCATGAGCACTTTAGCTTGAATCGAGCTAAAGATGAAGCTAAAACTTGAATACAACATTGATACATTGGTGTAATTGCAGTCTCCTAACTCAACTCACGTCTACTTTCCGTTCACCTCTCATAAATCGTGCAAGAGCTTCAGTCCCGCTTCAACCACTTGAGAACCTCAAAGAGTGAGGTTCGTGAGTGATTTAAGGGGGAACTGAAGCTCTCCCACATTTCTCAGAGTTGAACGAGAAGTAGGCATGAGTTGATTGTAAGCATCTAAGAGAACGTTCTGAATGACTAAATTTTGTTGTAGAGTATTACTCACATACTTGAATAACGGTACACTTTAGCTCGAGTCGAGCTAATGTGTGACCTCGCCGTCCTAATCGGATGATCAATAGAGCAATCTAATATCTTTGCTCTGTTTCGTGTTTGTGCAGATCTGAGAGGGACAGGATGGTGTCGCAGCTGCAGCACTTCTTCCAGCCAAAGCCTGTCGACGTTGACGATGACGATGGGGACGACAACAACCACTTAGATTGCTGGGAGCTGAAGGACCCATCAATGACATTGTAGTGGACGCTTCTGTGGGCGACCTATACGGATCATTTAGTGTTTGGTCAGACCTTTGCTGGTGCTATCGTCGATCCCCAGCACATCGACTTCAAGACCAAAGTTACTGATGTAGTCCACGAAGATAACGATCACATTAAGTTGTCGTGTGAGACGACCATTGAGTCCTTAGATCCGTATTTCTTTACTATTATAGTAAACAATAGTTCATCTCCCTTCTATATCTTGGATTTGGTCGATTCTCTTAGGTCTTCCAAATTTGAGGAAATAGTGACTCAGGTTGAGCATGAGATCTCCCTTAAGAAATGGGAGACTAGTAGCGGACAGCCGCTGAAAGCAAAGGCTACAGCTAATTAACTGCGCGTCATTCTCTCTAGAATGAGTACCTTTGACGCTCTAGATAAGGCCAAGAATATCGCGGCAAGACGCCCGTCAGAACTTTCAACGGTTTCGGGGGCCGTGACCGGTAGCCAGGACATGAGTCAAGCCTCGGTATCGGTTAGAACTCCAGGTGCAAGAACAAGTCGAAGCACTCTGCGCAACACGCTGTCTGCTTCCCCCGTCAAGAAGCGCTCAGCTGCCAAGAAGCCGGAGACCTCTTCAAGAAAGAAGTCGAAGCTCGTATCGGAGGAGGAGCTAGCCAATTCGATGGCCTCTGCACTCTCGGAGCTCCCCAAGGCGTTCGGATATAAAGAGACAATCGACTACAACAACGTCCAACAGATTTACCAGAAATTATGGACGGAGTGTCAGAGCTGCTTTTTCAAAGGTGATAGAGAGATGAAGATCGAGCTTGACGTGATGAGGTTGCATAATGCACCGCCGGAGTGGACGATCCGTGCGTTTGAGCCTCAGGGCATGGAGGAGTTGAAGCATTACTACCTCCAAATGCCAGACAAGATGCAGAAGCAGACTCTCTGCGTCATGCCGAAGCTCGACACTATGCCGACGACTGTGGAGGAGCTCAGCGACTGCGACTTCTACATCATCAACGGCCAGCATAGCGTTGCTGCCTCAAAGGAGATGATTAACGGCAACGTTCCGGAGGTGATGAGAAGGCACTTCTGAACATGGCAATGTTACATTGTCTGGACGCAAGATCCGGAGAAGCTGAGGAAGATTTCCGCGTATTATAATCGCGTGAATCATTTGGTCCAGTTCAAGCCGAGGGTGGGCAACAAATATCCTCGGCTCCCGTGCTTTGTGGATCCAAGCTGGGAGACCAATGCCAAAGCACTCCGCCACAGGCGTTCACGGGTCTCACAAGTCAGATCGGAGAACGGTAGCGGAGATTGCAAATGACAAGAAGTTTGAGGTAATATATCATAACCAAGGTCATGCACTTTAGCTCGACTCGAGCTAAAGTGCAAAGTCGCTTTGTATCTGTACGGTCATATGTATAGATAAGAAATCGTCATTGTCTGCTCATGGGTTGCAAGTTAGCTCGACTCGAGCTAACTTGCAGTATTTGGACCCAACTGGACATGTTAATATTCCTGCTTTATTGTATACTCAAACGACCCTTTTATGTTCTTCGTAGCCATTTCTTAACACGGTTCGTGAGCGCTTCGCAATGATCGATGTTGCAAAGAGCTAGGCGGCGCTCAAGAAAGCCGGAAAGGCGAAAGAGCTTTCCATTACGAACGAGGTGAAGATCATCACCGCGACAGATGAAACCTTCGAGCTCTGGTCCGATGTCATCTCTTCTGCGGCGCATGACCACCTCATCAACGTCGATTCAACTTCGACGCCCTTGGCAAAGTTCAAGGACGCGAAGTCTTGGGTTCCTGAGAAGGATGGGGTTCTGACGCGCGAGTTCTTCAAGTTTCTCGGCAACATGACCGAAGCCGATCACGCAAAAATGTGCAAGCACATTCTCAATCAATTAGGGCCATCTCGGAAACTGCCCTACCCTAAGGTGGTCATCAAGCTGCCAAATTCTGCGCTGGAGGATTGCTATACAGCCCGGGACTGGGTGGATCGGAGGAACATGATGGAGGTCGCTCGGATGGAGCTTCAACTGATCAGGCTGGAGCTGGCCTTCTTCAACAGCACTGGAGCGTACAGACGTTCAAACTGGCGGACGTTCAAGAAGAACTACAACGTCAGCAAGGCCTCCAAGCGTGCCCTCTTGGATTGGGGTCCCCCGGATTCGTATTACGCCAACTCGAGGCAGACGCAGTTTCGCAACTGCAAATGTGAAGATCTCTCTCCGTACGCGAAGGAGTTCTTCAGAGTCTTCATCGATGTGCGGTCGCGGTTCGTTTCACCAGTGGGAGCCCTGCACTTCCGTTATTACAAGGCGGCAACGAATTCGCTCGGGACGTGGCCTTCGGATTCGTGGCGCAACCTGGGCTGCAATGTGAAGCTCGGCATCATCGACTTCCGGAAACATCCCTGGGTTCTCTGGGACGTCATCGTCGTCGTTGGAGAGGCCCTTCTTCAACGAGTTCATGACGATGTGCGCATCGAAAGGGCAGCCTCCCCTCACCGATCTTCCAGCCTGGCTCTTCATTGGCGGCAACGAGCAGTCACACCTTCAAGTGACAGCGTTTGCTGAGGGCCCGTCGTTGTGCTATGCATACGATGTGCTGCAGTTGAAGTATCTTCCCTCCGAGAACAAGCGCCTCGGAGGATTCGCGCCGAAGACCAACAACACTCTAGACCCGGTTCGGCTCCTCTTTCTCTTCAAGGAGGAGCTTACGGTGATCCCGGCCGTAAAGAAGATCTACGCAGCTCCAGAGCATGTGTTGTACACGAAGCTTTGCAAGTACAACGAGTTGGCGTACTCCATGAATTTGAACGAGCTGAGGATGGAGTTCTTCATGAAGGTCCTGGAGCTGTTCTGCAAGTGGGGGGATTCTGTTGTCCAACTGTTTGGCGGGACGAAATTACTGACAGCGAGTGTGGTAAGCATCCCTGCAGTTTAGCTCAACTCGAGCTAAACTGTTTATTCCCTTTCTAACTGCTTAGTTTCAAAGAGGTCTTGCCTATGCTCTTTTGGTGTCACTTTAGCTCGACTCAAGCTAAAGTGTCGGATTTTACTTGTACGATTTTATGGATGTCATTTACTTCGTTTGTATGATTTGAAGTTATAATAGCTGAGTTTTCGTACCAGCAATTGTTTGTAGTGAGTTTAGCGTGATTCGACCTAAATTGAATCTTGTTCAATCCATTGGTGTGCAGATGCTGGACCTGGAGGCATTCTGCATTTCTCACGACACCGATGAGCAGGATCTCGACGACGCCTTCGAGGTCGCCTTGACGTTGGATCAAGCCGATTTTGATATTTCTGCGTATCACGTCAACTCGAAGATCTTCCCCGAGCTTGGAGATGCCGTTGGAAAGGAGGAAGGGGAAAGCCATTATTGACCTCGGCGATGAGGAGGAAGATGCGGAGCCGAGCGCTGTGGTTGCGTGCCCGATCTCGAGCATCGTCAATCCGGATAATGAGTCTCAGGACGACTTCGTTGACGCTACTCCGCCTGAGTTTCAGAGTGCCTCTCAATCTGAAGCAGGAGACACAATCGCATCCTCGCGACACCGACTTGACTTCCGGAAGTTGGATTCGTTGGAGATTTCCGACAGGCCTCATTCAGCTCCCACCTTGGGCGCTTCAACCGCTCGCCCGGCGGCCAAGAAGAGGAAGGTTGCTAGCGCGAGCATGCGCTCTCCGTTGGCTATCGCGAGCAGCGCTCATGATGACAGCATGTTGATCTTTCTTGAGAAGAAGCTCGAAGAGGAGGCCACCCGGATGAGGTTGATGGAGCAGCGGCTTGCGGAGCGCGACGAGGAGCTCAGGGATCTATAGCGGAGGCGTGACGATGAAATGAAGAGAGACCAAGATCAGAGGCATGCCGAGATGATGCTCATGATGCAGAGATTCATGTCGGCTAATTTGCCTACTTCCGCCACATCACCGCCCGTAGTTATTGCTACAATCCCCCTGCCTCCCGCATCACCGGACGGCGGGTCTGCGAGTCCGTCTCGCGATTTGCAGCTACCTTATCCATCGGGTACCTCCCCCGTCTCCAGTGGGGCTCAATTGCTTCTTGTTCTCCCTTCCGCATCGGCCTGCCGCCTGCCCCTCTTCCCCTCCGAAGTCGCCCGATCGGGACGAGTCTATCGCAGATGTCCCCAGGTCATCGTCAGGTTAGTATAACGTAGTTGCGAGTGTATAGAGGCAGAACATTTTGTAAATGTCCAATTTTATACTCCACTATTTTTTTTTGTTAATATTACAGTGCACGGCGAGCACTTCAGCTCGACTCGAGCTAAACTGCTTGACATCTAACCACTGTGACTTGTATCCGTGTCCTCTATGCCCATCTGCTAATAGGGTGAAGTTGTTGAATTTTTCCAGATCTAAGTTTCGGTGATGACGCGATTGCTCAACCAGTCATAGAAGAGGTCGTCCAAACTGCAGTCCGAGTCATAGAAGAGGTCGTCCAAGTTTCAGCCGTGCTCGTAGACGAGATCAATCATGATTCTGAGCCACCTCTTCTTGTCCCACAACCGTGCCCCCAAATGGATGTCGGGCACTCCGGGCCCCTTGACAGCATGTAGGGTTCGTTGGGATCGATGGGTGCCCGTGACGAAATGCTGCAGGACGATGAAGTTCTCGAGGTATTCTTCTAACTCTTTTCGAACTCCACTCATTCCCCCATCACTCCTCCCCCCCATTTATCTCTTTCGTTCTACGTATTGTTGATTTGTCGTTGTTAATGAATCTGTAGTAATATTGGTCGTTCTCCTGGCGTTTCCGAACCAGGTCGGCGAGGCATCAATAAATGATGCCAATAATCTAGAAGAAACACCTAGAGTCCAATCAGATATCGAGGGCAGGTGGTTGAACATTGTGCTGGACCTCAATGGGATTCTATGCACGTGTGAGCCGTCGTGGCAGGCCAGAGGATCCAGGGACTCTATCCCGTCCATTCACTCGGCCTCGCTGTCGGCCGAAGTAGGCCCTAAGCTTGTTCGGGTGCGCCCTGGTTGTGCTGAATTCCTTACGAAGTTGTCTAAGATTGCCACCATCACGATCTGGAGTTCGATGATGGAATCTACAACGCGTCAGATATGTAATTATCTTTTTCAGCATAGTTCTTTGTACCCTCTCAGGATCTTTGGTCAGGAGAGTTGCGATAGGGTTCCCGAGCGTAGAGTCGGTAGCAGAACATTCTACATGAAGGAATTTGGCACTCAGAAGGACATCTTCTTGAAGACCTTATCGAGCCATCTCTTCAATAGGTTGGGTTGTGAGTATACTCCGGCGAATACGCTTGTCATTGACGACAACCCGATTAAGCACATGCTCAATTTGCTGGAGAACGTCCTTCTTCCATCATGGTTGCACAAACATGTTGGCGCGAGAGACGACTCTGTATTGTTGGAGGAATTGCTGCCATATCTCTCTGACCTTCATCAGTTTCCGGGTGGTCTAGCGCAGTACCGGGCCGAACATCCCTCTGGCCGGGAGATGTTTTATAATGATCAGAAGACGTGTGGTCAGTCTGTAAGTATCTGGAACGCAATCCAAGCGTTTCAGAATCTCCGCTCTTAATGCCGTTGGGAACGCTTAGATGCCTTTTACACTTTAGGTTGCATAGAGCTAAACTGTATCGATTGGCTGCAGCTCGATGTTGTAAATTTTGTTGGACCATTTTTTGTGTATATTTTTTTTATAAATGAAACTGAGATGTTTCACCACTTTGTTTGTTGTGGAAATTGGATATCTACTGCTGATGGAATGTCGTGCTATTTTGAATGATTGAAATTTTCATCTATTGTTCTAAGGTATGTGAGTGTCGCTGTGATTGAAATTTCTACAGGACTGTGACTGTCGGGCGTCTGTGGATTCCTTGCTAGGGCCAGAGGAGTTCGTCCTTTCTCTTCGGAGTAAAGGGCTTTTATTGCACTCTGCTGCAACCGCGCAATCAACCATGGATTAATCGACCATGGCAGTGGACGACGGAGTTGTTGAAAGCCCTATTGCGCGGGAGCCAATTCATGATAGGAACAACTCGCCTTCACCGCAGTGGCCTCGTTTAGTTCATGGGTCCCCGCCTTTAAATCCAGATAATTGTACTCCAGCAAAGCGTATTCTCTACGACAATTTAAGGGATGGTACTTCCCAACGCTCGCTTGCGGTGCGTGTTATGATGACCTCCAATTTATTGCACTATTGCGATGTTTTGGCCTAGACAATTTTGGTTTGTTGTTGAGCTACATTGCACTAATGTAGTTTTGGTTCATTTGAGCTTGTTTTTTTGTTGGGGGTTAAATATGCTCTGTGGATCTTTCCTTCTGCATTTTAGCTCCATCCGACCTAATGTGCGCTAGGATGGATCTCAATGATTAAATTTTCATGTGTTGTGTAGCAATATTCGACCTAAAGTGTATTTCTTTGGATTGTGTGTGGGGCCTATTGTGCAGGAACCATTCGGTAAATGTCTCCGTCCCCGAACTTTGTCAGGAAATGCTGCTAGAGGCAAATGCTCTCATTTCCCCACCCGCCGGCACTCGCTGCTCAAATCAAACAGTGACGAGGTGCGTAGGCGGGGTTTGCAGCGTCTTCTAGAGAGTCCATTAATGCAAGAGAATGGCGCAACATGGACAAGGCAACGTCAGAGGGCTTTTTTGAAGACGCGTATAGAAGCTTATGGTGGAACTCCGTAGACCATTTGATTAGTGATAGGACGATTGTGTTTTGCCTCGGGGTGAATGAGTGTTGTTTGTGATTTTTTTCATGAAGTTTTAAATAAAGCTTGGAATAATGGTACATGCTTCTTTTAGCGTTACCATTTTTTGGGACATTCGGATAATTTGGTCCATCCATGTAATGAAATATAGTATTCTTGGTGCATTGTTGATATGCTTTGCACCTACAATTGTCTATATATATTGATACTTTAAAGATCATATATCTTCAAAATCATGGAAATCTCCCATTATAACGAATATGGTGTTATATGCATCTTTTCAAGTTCTTCGTTGACAATGATGGTGTTCCGGTCATGAAGTTCAAGAAATCTGCCGTTGACGCAAAGTGGTTACCCATGAACAGAGAGCCGATAAAACTTTGGAAGGTAGATGACTTCGGACGTCCCATGCTTCCAACAGGATCTCCCAAGCCCGTTCCTTTCAAGCCTATATGGGGTAATGAGGAGCAGAGCCCTGTTGGAAACCAAGATGTTACCAGAGACAAGGCCAGGAAAGCAACGGAGAACAAAATCTTTATAAAGACGGGGCTTCGGAAGTACGTTGACTACTGGGCATCCGGAATGACTAAGTGCGCAGGGTACGCGGACTCCATCCGCCCATACCTGCAGTACTGGAAGGATGTCATCGACGAGCTAGACAAGCCACTTCCCCAGACGCCTTCCGAACTCGAAGAGGGATTCTGACCTTCCCATGATTGGAGAGGCCCTCATGAGGGAGGTGGAAATCTTCTAGGACTGCTTCCACAACTAGAGGATGTCACTCCCGAGGATGAGGTTCTTGAGCCTTACTGCGGACCCGCTAATGAAGCCCCCAAGTCAACTTTGAATCCTTGGCGTGACATTCGTCATGGCTCCTGGATTTTAGTAAGACCTAGTGATCCTGACATCTATCATGTCTGGCAGGGAAGAGCAGTTTCGGAGGTTGTCAGGTAAGATGGTAATGTCAACTACGGGAAATTCCTCGTTAAGTATTGGGAGCCTGATAACAAGCAAAAGAATCTAAAGAGGAAGTACCAGGACTGCTGGGAAGCCACTTGGGTTGCGGACCAAGAGAAGCATGTTTGGTGTCATGTGAGTTCCGTGTTGTTTGCGACCTGGTTAAGCAAAGTTAACCAACTTACGAGGTCCATTCCAAGGAAAATGAAAGAAGCAGCGCTTGTGAACTTAGAGAAAGCAAATGCCGCTGATCCCTGATACGTTGATCACTCTCTCTATCTATAATTCAGTTCTGTGAAACTCTCTTTGTGAAAAATCTCATAGAGTTGCTACGCCCACATCGAAGAGCACCGGAGATTTCCGGCTGTGGACGCTTCTAGTTTTCTGGGCCCGAGTTCGACATCCCTCCTCTCAGCTCTCACCAATCATCGTGAAGAGGACCAAAAGTTTGCTCTTTTATTCAATGTAATTTGGGTACATTGAAGAGTGACAGAGTTACTGTTGACTCGATTCTGCCAGCGGTATATTTTTGGACCCTCACGTCTCTTCGAAAGCTTACCGGAGATCTCCGGCTATGGAAGTTATATTTTGTGGAATTAAGGATGTTCGTATATTGCCATGTTTTAGTCGGTGAGATCTAGCCGGAGATCTCCGGATAGGAGATTCACATCCCCCATTTTCAACAATGGGGTTCCAATTTTGAGCTTATCTAGGTGTTTTGAATAGTATTGAATCATATCCAGAGATCTTCTGTGACTTCAATACTGCATTTCATTTTACAATGGATGTTTCAACAATGTATCAGAGACCTTTTGGTTATTCCTGTGGCTGATTCCTTCTTAGATTTTTGACATCCCACAACTGAAATGTTAATACGCGGTTAATTACACACTTCATATCAGTTGTACGAGGACCTTCTTATCATTCAAGTGATGTTAATGGTTGGCGGCCGAGATTGTACTTCGCACATCACATTACGACAGCACGCTTGACGCGTGGCCTACCATGTTGGTCATTCGTGTCTGTGGAACCTGCCTTTATTTCTATCAGTCTCGGTGTTATGACAACTTATATCAATGACTCATCCTTTACCTATGCTCGAGATCTATAATTAATGGGTTAGTAGGGAGGATAGTATAAGAAAGGGTTCAGATCTGCACCAATTCATATGTTTTGTCTTTCAACTTGTTAGTTTTGTTAGTCCATAGCTAGGGTTGAGAGAGAGGAGATGGCTTTCGCAAGTAGGAAGAGGGAGAGGGAAGAGTCTGATTCGGTAGACCATAGAGTTTCACGAAGGATGGTGAGCGATGCTCAGGGTTCGGAGAAGGGACGAGTGCTTCGCCTTCAAGTCGGGTACACAAGGGCGATAGGTTCCAATCGGCGTGTTCGGGACGAATTGGAGGAGGACGCTCAGAGCAAGTATGTTCCAGAGGAGGAGGACGGCAGCGACTATGAAGCGGAGGACGAGAACGTGGTCGACTGTGATGAAGATGAGATTGTCTTCGGAGGTCGTTTGGTTGAAGAAGAGGAGGAGGACGACCCATGGTATGATGACCAGGAGGAATCTTCTTCGGAAGACGGCTGCAGTCCATTTCAAACTGGTTGTGACACAGGGTCTGATGTTGATTCGGACATGTACGCGCCGACGCACTGGAAAGATCTTTAGAAGTCTTCAGAGGTAGTGCCAGGATAGGTATTGGTCTTTCATCCAGGAGTTTCACTGAGACTAGTCATTGCTGTCTCGTAGAGTTGATGAAGTATGTGATGGTCTTGTAAACGGACTCCCTTCTGAATAAGCAATTTTGTTTTAGAAAACTGACCAAATGTTTTCTGCTTTCCCTGCTTTTGACCGGATATCTCCGGTTGTTTTAACGGCATCCATGACATGTCAATGCCTTCTGCTCTAAAATCATTTTCTCAAGGCAACCCCTAAGTACTCCATGGGAAGAAAATCGAGTTAGTAGGAATTCTGTCGATAATAACGTACCTCGCCTTGAGCAAGGTTCTATCACTGTAATCGATTTGTATCATCTGACTGAAATCATCCGGAGATATCCGACTGAATGACTTAGATTAATTTTATTTGTATCCCTCTCAATCTCTTTGGTGCCACAATTCTATTACACTGAAATCCTTCTTCCTTATTTCTGGACTTTGCAAAGTCCAGAAATAGTTAAATATGGCATGTATATGTATGGTTCATTTTGGTGTAGTATGGGGATCGGTTGATTGTGGTAATTGATGTTGGAAGCTTGCATTAGGGCTTTGAAAGTGGTAGGGTTCATTTTGGATTTGTTAGGGCATCCGGTAGCGGCACATTTTGGGACACCTACGTCCATTCCGGTCCATTTGCAATATCTATCAATTTTATTGAGTTGTATTTGGATAGATTTAATTTTGTTAGTTATGGCGGAGAGGTCATCTGCGTATGCGGCAAAGTTTATTGTGACTTGTGATGTACCAAAAGTATATCCATTGTTGCCATGTTCTAGCCATCTGAGTAGTGGTTCTAAGAATATAATGAATAGGTATGGGCTAAGGATATCCCCTTGTATGGTTCCTCTTTGGATGGGTATAGGTTTTGTTTTCCCGAAGTGTTCACCGTATAGCAAGTGGATGATTGAGAGTAGATGTTTCCAACAAGTGTAGTTGCATCTTTTGGGTAATCGAGGTCCGTCATTATTGCTAGTAGTCGGGCATGGTCTATTGATCCAAAGGCATTTTTAAAATCAACGTATAGTATGTATATATCTTGGTTTGAAAATCTTGCGTCTTCTAGTGCGGCTATTATAGTTTTTATTTGTCTAGCGGTACTTCTTTCCGCTCTAAATCCTTCTTGACTATCGTGTAGGATTTTGAATTTTTCACCGTATGAGGATAGTATAGAGGTGAGTGTACTAGTGAAGAGTTTATATATTGTGTTAGCTAGTGCAATTGGCCTATGGTTGGATAGTATAGATGGATCGCCTTTTTGTATAGTAGTATTGTTGTACTTAATTTCCATGACGTTGGTATTTGTTTTTGTTTATAGCAATGAGAGAAGAATAGGAATAGTAATTTATGGAATCTTCGGGGCATGTTTTTGAGTATTGAGTTTGGTATGCAATCTGGGCCTGGGGCTCTGTTGTTACCAAGGTTCCGGAGGCATGTGTCGTATGTGGCTATGTTAAAGTATTTATGTAGTGGGATTTCTGGTTCGCCTCGTTTGTCGAGGGTTAATCCATCTAGGTCATGCCATGGGTATTGGCGTACTGCACATGTACATTCAATTGGTTGTTGTGGTTGGTAGTTACATGTTGGTACTATTGGTCTATTTCTTTTTGTTTGTTGATTGAATATTTCATTCGCAATGTCTTCGGGGCTAGTTAGAATATCATTATGTTGATCTGTGATACAATCCATCGGCGGGGATTCCAAGTTTTTAAAGACTTTTCTGTTAATTTTTTTGGGGCTAATTTCGTATAGTTGTCTATATTTTGAAATGGCTTTCTTGATGTTATCTTTGGCGTATTTTGAGTTTATGTTTTGGGCTTGTATGTTGGCGTTTTTTGCAATTAGTGCGATATCTTTTATGTATGTATCATGGGGTAAATCCGGAGGCGGCAGGGTAGGGATTTGGATGTGTTGTAGAGTTAGTAGTTCATTGCATATGGGGTGGTTACGCAATTGAGGGTTGTCTTTAACAATTCTAATGGTTTTTTGTATAACATGGTATGTAGTTAGGTGTTGTTTCCATATTTTGGAAAGTTTGCGGGGTAAGTAACCACCTTGTTGGGAAGTTCTGTTTGTCATTAGAGGTATTGGGTGAGCTCTACAAGTTTGTTCTAGTGTGTCAGAGATTGTATTAATGAGTTTGTCTAGGGTGTGGCATGCTTCTTGCCATTGTATTTGTGATAGTTGACTGTTATTTACAAGAGTATGTATGAGGGAGTCTATTTGTATGGAGTTTTCTTCAAAGAATTTTGTTTTGAATTTTTCTATATTGTCTTTTGGGATGGGTGTGAGAGCAAAATATTGCTCTCTTGTTTTGTTATTGTTCATTTGTTACTTTTATGAATGTAATGTTAACAAGCAATGTCATCTTGAGGTAATTTGACGAAATTTAAGTTAATTAAGTCGTGAATGCAATATGCATATTAGAGGATAGTTGTTGCAAGGCCTTGGGTAGGATGTTTGGCACTAATTTAAGCTTTAGGTTTGATTTAGTGGAGAAGGACTAGAGGAGGGAAGATCTCCCCTAGTGAATCCTAAAATTAGGAATAGGGTTAGTTGCTTAAATTAGAGTTGAATGTTTTACCATGGGCCTTGCGCAATTAGCTTGTAATATTCATGGTTGTGTTTATGGCTTGATTGTCTTGGTTTTGTTCATTTAACTTCGTGGTGGTGTTTGTGAGTTACATTCATTCGTGGAGGTTTGTCAAGAACGGAGCTCCATGGAGGTTGGGAGCAACATTCATCCGTGGAGGCCTTAGGGTTAGGGCCTTAGGGTTAGGGTGAGCCGCCTCTTTGGCGGCTCCTTTTTTTGTACTTAAGAGCTTGTTTTCAAGCTATTCTAAAGCCCTCAAGTTCTCAATCAATCCCTCTCTTTGTATCTTGATTCATCTTGTGTCTCTCCCTCTTCCTTTTGTTATGCTTAGTTGTTGAGAGAAGGAAGGCCATGGGCCTCCTTCTCTCTAATATTGATCCCCTCTTCCATTGTGTTTGTACTTGCATTGTACTCAAGTATAGTGTGGTGTTTTTGCTCATTTCCATGGAGTGTCTCTCAGTCAATTGCTCATCAGTCCTTCAATTGTTGTCCAAACAGATCAAGATTTGAGATGGTAGTAGATCTCTTCAGTAGCTTTCCGTTGGTATATGGCGCGTCCAATTCGGAGTTATAGGGAGTGAGATACATTCCTCCAAAGTTACGGGTGTAGTAAGGGCTTTCCCCGCTGGCAGTAGAAAAGTAGGCCCCAGTCTTTTAGCAATCAGTCCTAGGGTTTTGGTCCTATACTTCTGAGATTTTAGGGGTGAATGCACAATTGGCTTAGCTTTCCAAAAAGCTATGGCACGCCCCAATCGGAGCTAGGACAAAGAAATGGCAAGCAAAAAGCTAGAGGTCACTTCCAAGGTGATCCGGCGGAGCAGTTTCCTACTCAACCCCTTCTTGTTTTTCATCCTCTTCTTGTCTCCTCTTCTTCCTTGATCCTCTCTTCTTGTGATTTCTTTCAATTAAACCCTTGTGACCAAAGACCACCTCCATGGTGGTTTTTTGGGCTCACAATGGGGTTGAGTATGCATATAGTGTCATTGTTTGTGATTGTAGGGGTTCAATTAATTAGTGTGTTATTTGGGATGTGCAATCTTATAGGTGAGTGGTCCGAGTTGAGAATAACATCTTTGTTTGTTGTAGAGGTGTATTGTGTATTGTTGTTTGTAATCCATCTATTAGACTCCAATCTATTAGACTCCAATCACTATAGTTATAGCCACCTTGTCTATAGAATTGTGTGTCAGTTTCTATGTAGTCGAGGTTTAAATTTTCTGTGAAGCGGCGCCATTGGTAATCAATGTTTTGAGGGAAGGTGTTATTATTTCCGTTTTGGCGACCGATTAAAGCTATGTCTCTGTTGAAGTTACCACATAGTAGGTATGTGTGATTGGGGTTATTATTAATTTGGGATGTAATAGTGTTTTGTATGTCTATAATAAATCTAGTATCTTCGGGATGAGATGGCATATACATGTGAAAGATTAACCATAGTTGTAATGGGTGATTAGTAATTTTGATTATTTGAATGTAGGGTGATATGTGCATTGGTGTAGGAATTTTGTTGATGTTGCCCGGGAAGGCATATTTTTTGTGTATTAGTGTAAAGAGGCCCCCGCGGCCTGGTGTGTATGGTCTTCGTTGTTGAATGCATCTTGTAAGTGCATGTGTATTATTAAAAATGAGTTTATAGTCTTGAAATATATTTTGTATATATTTTGTAGATTTTGTGGTGGATAACTTTGTTTCTTGTATAACTATGAGGGTTGGTGGTGTGTTTGTGTGTGTGACCAGAGTTTGTAAGCTAGGAAGGGTAGTGTTAAGGGAGGAGGCATTCCATGTGATTATGTGTGTATTTTCTTGATTTGCTCTAATGTTTTGATTTTGTGGATGGATGTAAGGAGGTGGTGGAGGTGGGTGGGTGTATTCTGGTATAGGATTTAAACAGTTCAGTGATTCATTGATAAGAGTGTTGGAGAGGCAAGGGAATTTTAGTGTTACTATTTCGTTTAAGGGAGATATGGTTTGACTATGTAAGAAATCATATAGTTCCTTGTGTATTGAGTTCTCATGGTTTATGATATTTTGGTTGTCTTTAAAAAACTTTATATAAGGGTGCGGAGTGTGAATGTGTCGTTCCGGTGGGTTTTATAGGTTTAGTAAAGTTTGTAGGAGTGAATTGGTCCATGTAATTGTGTTCAATTTTGTGGATTTAGGAGATGATTACATTCATCTATGTGTGGATGTATAGTGGCTGTTAGTGCATAGAGAATGTGGGGTGGATAATGCGTATTTTTTTGGTGTATGTATTGGGCAATGTTTGGGTATGTAGTATTATGTGTGTGGTGTAATGTATGTGTGTTTTTTAAGAAAGGTGTGAAGGATTTTACTATGTGTCCGTATTCCGGTTGTAGTTTTATGGTATTAGGTATGAAGTATTTTTTGGCATTTTTCTTATGTGTTGTAGGGTGTCTTTTTAGTATATTAGGCATGGGTCTCGGGTTGGTTTTAACGTCTCCTCCTAGAAGTAGTAGGAAATTGTGGTATATATGTTTAGTATTGTATTTTAAAGTTTTTGTTTGTTGTATATTTTTTGGAGGCTTTGTTGTGTTATTAAAGTCTTGTTGGTTTGGGGGTAGGTGGATGTTTGTATTTTATGTGTGGGTGGTGAATTTATTTATTTTTATAGTGGGTGTAATTGTTTTTGTCATTAGCTTATTATGTGTCCATGTGTTTATTTGCGTAGTTGTTTTTGTTTTAATGATGTGTAGATGTGTGTATGTTTGGTTGTATTTTTTTGTGGTTGTTTTTGGCCATGTGTATATGTAATTATTATGTTTAAGAATATTTGTATGTAGGTTTATGTTGGTATTTAAGGTGGTATTTAAGGTGGTATTTAAGTCGTTTTTATATGTAGTGTTAGTATATACTTTGGGATTTATACAAGTGTTTGTTTTTATGTTTGTATTAGTATATATTTCAGTATTTATACTGGTGTTTATACTCGTGTTCGTATTTGTGTAAGGGTCAGTACTATTGTCCAGTATAATATATGTATATGTATTTGTATTTGTATTTGCATTGTATACACATTTTTTGACATAGTATTTGTATTTATTTTTTGTTTTAGTACAATATGGATATATCGTATGTAGCCTATATAGTGTATATTATGAGGGATACATGTCTTTGTATACTCTTATGTATTCTAATATGTATTCTACGGTGTATATCTCCATATGTACGGTGAATAATACTACGTAGATAGCACAAAAAACTAGTAGTATTTTGTGGTGTATTAGTAGTATTTTATAGTATAAGGTGTTTAGTATTGATATAGTTTTGTAGTATGTAGAGGTATTGATTAGGTGTGTTCTACTACGGTCATATTTTATACAGTACGGGTGGGGTAAAGAACCATTGGCCTTGAGGTTGTTGTTCTTCACATTTTTGACGAGTCTTCTTCAATCGAGATAGGTGGTTTGGACCCCCTGATGTTTTGCAACATTGCAAAGGTGGTACCAACACATTCTTGGATCTTCACCATTTGGTCTTTGATTTCTTGGAGTTCCTTAACTTTTGCATCCGCTTGTTCTTTGACTTCTTGCCACAGGATTTTGTTGTTTGCTTCAAATGCCTCCACTAGGTCCTTCTTGGTGATAGCTTGGGACGGGGTGTTGAGTTTGAAGGTCTCCACCATGTTGATGATGGCTTTGTTGATATCTCCAAAGCCAAACTCTATGAGTTGAGTTTGGATGGGGGCTCAATTCCATCAATGCTCCTCCTATGAAGAGCAAACTCCACGAAGTGGCCTCCTATAGGAATGGTTTTCCAGACAAATGCCCTATACACGATTGGGTTAGTGCATATCGCATATGCACTACCATTGTGGCAAACTCCATTGTCCTCGTGAAACCAAATAGAGCCAATGTTAGTTTCACCTATAATCATGTAGATAGCACTAGTGGTATCAATAACATTCATTAGTGTAGGAAGGTGGGAGAGTGTTAGAGTGAGGGCATCTTTCTTGGCCTTCATTTCCTTGGTGATGTGAGTTCCTCCAAGGGGCTTCTTTGTTTGCATGACTTCTTGGCGTGCGGTTACCTATGGCTCTTGGATTTTCTTGGCTTGTTGCGGGGTGGTGGTCAAAATGAAGGCAAATCCATCACCTTTAGCCTTCTGCACGTTAGTCACTTCAAAATCATACCCACGTCTAAAGCTAGTTTCAAGGACCTCTTTGAAGAGGTGGTTAGCATCAATGATATGCAAAGATGGGCTTTGTATTTTAATTGATAGACTAGAGTGGTGTGCAATGCTATGATAAGTTTTACATACCTTTCGCACCACGTCCACCCCATCGATTTTGAGAATGAAGGGTCTAATCCCCTTGAGGAGGAGTAGGCCATCGATTTCCGGGTTAGCAAGATGCAATTTGATAAGTCCAGACCATACACCCTTTTTTCCACCTCCATTTTTTATACTCAAACAATGAATGGAGATTGGTTCGATGAGTTTCTAACCAAGGAGGATGTCCATGTCTTTGAGGCAGTTAGTAACCATCTTTTTGACTTCATCATGGAAAATGGGGTTAGTGGGTGGTTCAAAATGGATAGCTACTTGAAAATCTAAAGCCAAACCCGTACCTTCATCCAAAGGGATGTTGGTGGGCACTTGCGTAAGGTTGTAGTGTTGTCTTCCTAGTCCTCCAGCCCCTCGCGATTGTCCATAGTGGATTTGTAGGATGCGTGGGAAGGCTATCCTTGCTTGTTTGACTTCACGGGCTTCACTTTCTTTAAGGCCTCTGGTCACCATATCCTCCATTGTTTCCTCGTTGAGGAGTTCGTCCAATCCCTCCTCTACCGCTAGGTCCTCCACTACTTGAAAACCTAGCCAAAACTTGAAGCAACTAATTTCAGGGATGGTGATGAGAGTCATACCTTCTTTCCCTTTGTTTTCTTCTCGGATGGGCTTTTGTTTTTTGTTGGCAGATGCTTCCTCATGTCGTTGCTTCTCCACTTGTTTTCCTTGAAGCCTCTTGAGACTTTCACTTAGGGACTCGATCTCCATGTGGTCTATATAGCTGAGGGCTTTCTTTGCACTTCGTGTGTCCATACCTGCCCCACCCCACTCTACTACTACTACCAATGTGCACAAGTTAGACAGAGGAGGGATGGAGTAACTTACCTTGAGTGGGTCGCTGGAGGTTTGCTGGAGCTTGCAGGGTCGATGGCTGAGATAGGTTGGTAGTAGGGAGGAGGTAGAAGGTCGCTGGGGAGGTTCTGGAGGTTGCTGGCGAGGAGTGGCAGGTCGCTGGTGAGGAGTGGCAGGTCGGTGGCGAGGAGAGGCAGGTCGCTGGCGAGGAGTGGTAGGTTGCTGGGGGCAGGGGGAGCGTCCGTTGAGGCAGGTCGGTTGGCTCTGCACCTTCACTCTTCCTTGTGCTGCGGTGCTTGAGTTCTCGCTTATACTGCTTGCTTGTGTTGTGGGCTCTCCAGCTCTTGGTTCCTCTTGTGTTTGGTTTTCTTCCTCCTGGTTCCACAGTGCCAAGGTGCTTGGGCTCAAGATACTCGATCGTGGTCTTGTAGTGCGTGTTTTTGTTACAAGTTCTCATGTGCTTGGTGTGTCTCTCGTCGGATGCCCTTCCTTCCGGCTCTCTTGTATCTGGGCACTTGAGTTTGGGCTTGCAGTCGCGTGAGCGTGTATTGCAGGCTGTCTGGTTCTTGATCTGTCCCTCGTCTGGTCCTCCCGATTCTTGCTGTGGACTTGTACTAGTTGTTGAGTTGCTTGCGTTCGTCCTTCGGCATCTTGTCTGTTGCTTTGTTGTGTTGAGCCGCAGGAGTTTGGGGTTGTGGTAGGTGTGTGACTGATGGTTGCCTCAATCTTGATTTCGCTTTTTATTGTTGTACCGCCAGGCCTTCTCCTTTTGTTGACGCTTGATATGTTGTATGGCAGGGCTTCTTTTGTTGTTGAAGTGCGTTTTTCTGGTGTTGTGGTGTTGGGAAGATCTGTGCGCAGGTGCTGGCACTCTTCTACCTGACCTACATGGAGAATGGGTCTAGTGCCGTACCAAATGATGGTCGCAGGTGAGTACGTTGCTTTAGGCCAGTAGCCTCCAGTTAATGTGGTCGTTGCATGCTGATGGTGCGGTTGTGTTGGTCTGCAGGATGGTAGACTAGGTGTAGGCCTCGAAGCAGTTTCTTCAGATTTGTGGAGAGGTGGACAACACTTTCGCAAGGCACATGCAAATCCACTTTTAGAGAGAAGTTGTCTACTAGTGTTGTAAGCTTGTATATATCTACTTTCCTTGTGTTGTTTGAGAACTTTTTGTGCTAGTTCGTAATTGTATTTTCGATTTAGGTTGCATAAGTACTGAGTGTACCATGAGAAGAGACAAGGATAGTACCAAGGTAACTTTGTGATGAGGTTGGAGGAATGTGACTTGTTTACGGTGCTTGATGATTGCTTGATCTATGTGCCCAATCTGTGCGAATTGGCGTCGTTCTTGATTTTGCTTCTGCTGTTGCTCGTGGGAGTATGCTTTGTGCTGCTCCTCGTTTTTGACGATGCTTGGCTGCTTGTTGGGTCGTCGCAGCAGTCTTTGTTTTGTGCAGGCTTTTGGCTGTTGAAGTGTTCGTCTTCTGGTCTTGATCTCCTCCTGTGTAGTCGTTGTTGCTCCATGTTCGGATGCTTTCTAACTGTTTCTAACACACAACTATTACATATGATGGTGAGAGAAAAAGTGTGGTGAGTATTGTGGTCTTGCGTACTATGGTGATGCTTGTGTATTTTTTGGCAGCGCTTCCGCATGGTTTTTGTGGATCTCAATTTACTAATATGATGTCTGAGAATGTGATAGTGCTTGTGTTGTCTTTCTAACGTGATTTTGGATCTAATTTTTTGGTGGTATTGATTAGTTTGTGTGCTACTAGATCTATGAGATTTGTGAGTGTTTTGTAGTACTGGTCTAGTTGTGACACCTAAGTGGAGCTGTGTGCATATCGTGAGGTATCTAGTGGGAAAATGAATAAAAACAATAAGAAGAGAAAACAAGACTGTGCAAAAATGATAGAGAGGGTTGAGGGAAGTGCGTAGGTCAAGGATGGGCGGCTTGGACTTTGGTGGCAGCGTGTGTTGATCTTCTTGCTTCAGCTTTGTGATGTTGATTTTCTAGATCCGGGCTGTCTTGGAAGTCTATGTATGAGCTATGTACGTGTACTCTTTTGATCTAGCAGATCTACTACTTGCTCATACGATCTGGAGTGAGGTTCTAACCTAATCGCCCAACACATAAAGTTCCAGCTCTTACAAATGACTTGCAACAAGGTCTTGCCTCTAGGCACACTCACTTCCAGAAAGTTTTGCACGAGTAGATCTGACTAGCCCAGCCCCAATCCAACACTTCACGTCCCTCCCCAAGCTCATACACTTCTAGATTTGGAGTAAAGGTGGGATCATCAACAAGCCCCGCACCTCTTGTTGCCCTCTACTCTCAATCTGCAACTAACTTCCAAGAGCGGGTTGGGCCACTTATAGAGCAACATGTGTTATGACAACACAAAGTCCAAAAAATTAGCACTTTGTTTAAAATATTTTCTATTCACCTAACATTTTATTGGCCATGATTTCTTCGCACCTAATCAATGGGCGGTTGGCATTCAACAACAATTTAACAAAGGGCTTCAAAACAAACATACTATGTAGTATATCAATTTTGCTCAAAAGTGAGCCCCCTTAGTCAACTTCTACCCAGAGCAAACGTCTCAAGAAATTTGACTCTTGTAGCTTATAAATTTTCCTGGCAACTAATCTTGCCTTGTGGCGTATTACTCGACCCAAAGCATCTTTCTTTGTACAAAACACCCACTTGCTTGCATCCTCCGATTGCATAGCCTCACATATGTTTAAAGGATCCTCCAATGGCGCCACATTAACAAGCTCTATCTCATGTTGAGGCAAAAATGTGGTTCTTCCACCATTCAACAGGCGAGCGACGCTCTCTTTTTGGATACCGCGGCTCTTGTAAGTTCCCCAAGTCCTCATGGCTTGGTGAAGGTGTTGATGGAGATGCTACACTGCCTTCTTCGGCATCCAATCTCTCTTCTTTCTTGGTATCGCCATCGCAATCTTTCAAGGGTAGTGGTTTGCATGATTCGTCCACCAAGGTAGAGGTCTCGCTTCTTTCACTTGGACTCATCTCCAAAACATCACCAATATTGTTAGTATCTTCAACAAATACTACATTATGACTCTTAATGATCTTCTTCCTCTCAATGCACATGAGTCGATATGCCTTAGTGCCCTCACAATAGCCAAGAGACAAACACTTTGTGCCTTCTGCATCAAGTTTACTCCTCTTTGTATCCGGCACCATGGCGTATGCAATGCATCCAAATATACACATATGCGCGATGCATGGCTTGCGGCCACTCCAAACTTCTTGCAGTATGATGGTAATAAGAACCCTTGTTGGACATTGATTGCGGATGTAGACTACATTGACCACCGCTTCCACCAAAAATTCAAGCTTTAGGCGTTGCGCATGGATCATACTCCTCGCTATTTCTACTACGGTACAATTTGCACGTTTGGCGACTCCATTTTGCTCTAGCATGTAAGGTGTTGATGTGTGCCTCTCAATGCCATATTTCTTTGAGAAACCTTAAAAGCCTTTGGATTTGAAATCCCCACCATTGTCCGACCAAAACACCTTGATCTTGTGTTCCAATTGCTTCTCTAAAAGAGCCTTGAACTCCTTAAAATTCTCAAGGCATTCCTCCTCTGTCCTACAGATGTACATCCACATCCTCCTCAAAAAGTCATCAATGAAGGTCACAAAATACCTTGCACCACCTATGGAAGTGGTCCCCATAGGGCCGCACACATCCGAATGCACAATCTCCAAAGTCTTTAGTGCACGAGTCGCTCCATCCTTCGGAAATGGTGCTCTATGTTGCTTGCTTTGCACTTACCTTTTACAAAATGACATTGATAATTCATCTTTGCCAAGAGTCATGCCACTTACCATGCTTTTAAGTAAATGCACACTTCTCACGTTCAAATGACCAAGACAACGATGCCAAAGCTCCGATGCACCGCTCTTTGCTGATGACTGTGCCAAAGTTCCAAGGCCACCGCTTCTACAGCAGATGAAGAGGATGTTGGACAAACTCCTCGTTTTGTAGATATTGCACAAAGTCTTTCATGCTTCCGTCGGTCCCTTGAAACTCTTGATGTAGAACACCATATTCATTATATTGGGAGATTAGGAGCCTCCCAAAATAATATGAAAAGCTTAAGCAAACCTAAATATGCAAATATTTAGTGATTTGCATAGTAACCTTTGAATACTATCTTTCGAGTTAGGTGTCCACTGAAATGGGAGGTGCGGAATTATTTTCAATGTAAAATTAGGCTTGAAAGAAATTGAAGTACATTTTTAGCTTCAGTTAAGCTGAAAGCAAGCAACACTTACAACTCCAAATATCATTCAAAAACAAAAGATCAAATGTCAAGGTACGAAAATGCATTTCTCAAATCGAAACACAATATCAGCTCGAGTCGAGCTGAATGTGGCCCAACAATTCCTATGCGATAAAACATTCAGAATAGTAAATATCAAACGGCAAATCATCAAGCCCAGAATTCACTTCTCTCCAAGAAGAAAGCCATACACATTCAGCTCGAGCCGAGCTGAATGTGCCCAAGCAATTCCTATGCGATAAACCATTCAGCATAGCAAATAATGAAATATCAAAACTTTGAAATATATTAATGTCCACAAGAAATGGGTGTACACTTTCAGCTCGATTCGAGCTAAAATCACGCCAACAAATTCCGATCTTATGCACACATTCTTGGATACTAGTATAAGAGTAACATCTTTGTACTAAAAAATCATTGCGAAGAAGACGGCTCGGTATCCCTGATCAAACTATCTTGGATGATTTGAACTTGATTTCTGGGTATCTTCACAACAGGAAATTCACTCCTACTTCTAGACTTCCATGCAGTCAACAGAGATCCGGTGTCCTCCCATTGCGGAAGTTGCTCATCATCAATTGTCCATTGTAGACCGTTGGAAGAGGCCCATCCATCATAGCATCTTTGGACATTTGCATCGCGCGAAGTGGGGCGGAAGTACTGTATTTTGATAGAAATAGGCCTTTCCAAATCCGAATTAGGATCCGAGAGAGCTTGTGCAATCCAAACAGGACATTCATCTCCATCACACGGTCTTAATGCAACAAAATAGCCTGAGTAAACGTCTCGATTAATCCGAAAAGAAGGGGCTGGCCTATCTCGACTCTGCCCAACAAAGTGGTCATCTTCATCATGCTCCTCACAAACAGCGCCCACACTAGTGAATTGGTCCTCGATTGTCTGACCAATACAACAAGAAGGCCAAAAACCATCCTGTAGAGAGGTAGGCAAGTCCATTGGTTGACTAAGTGACTCTCTAACTGCCCGCCAATAGTAGCTCAAAGGCTCATATCGCCTTCGATATTCACCTGTACGATCCTCACGTGCTTGATGCTCCCAATATGAAATGAATCCAGAAAGACCTTTAATCACTTCAGGAAGATTCCGCATTGCCTGTGGCTGCAATGAAGGTGGTTCTCCACGTGGCCATAAAGACCTCCCATTTGAATCCTCCTTCCTCAATTTGATCCCACCCCCTTCCCTTGGAAGCCAATCATCTTGATGACAAAGAATCTTGTATTTCATCATGGGACATCCGCTGGAGTCAACAAAGAATTTGAATTGGTGAGCCTTTGTGTGGCCCTGCAATGCTTCGTCTCCACCTGCAATACCTTCACTAATAAAGGACTTGAAGTCCGGGACTTCTTCAATCAAGTGGGGGATTGTTGGCACACATTCGTTCTCCATAAATGATCTCATGAGCAAAGGGATCGTGGGGAAACTCTCTTTCTTCAAAGCCATACTCCATCGACCGAATAATGCATCAATGTCATCATGTGTGTGGCCAACAAGCATGAAATTAACATAAACCTCTCGGAAGATACCCTTTGCAACAAGAAGAGACCAAAAGCAAAACACATATCTATTTTTGTTGTCACTCACCGCATTGTCCATTTGCACATGCAAAATAGGCGGCAAAGGTTTTGCTATAGCTAGAGACTCATGTGCGGCATGGAGGAATGGGACACAAGTCTCTGAAGCTCCTTGCAAAACAGCTCGAAACAATGCAGTTCTCCCCGAACCCTGAAATAATTGTCGGGATGATGTCTTCGAAGGTTGTTCTAAGTCTCGCAACAATCTAGCAAAAGATCCCACTGTATAGTTGACATCATGTGGGTAAATGTCCAAGCCATAATGAGCATAACGAACATCACCATGACCATGTGCAAGCATTCCAGTAACAGAGATGGGCAACTTCATTAGACCATCCAAATGTTTCGTCTTGTGAGAGAGGACAGGAGATGCTGTCTTTGAGTGATCCATCTTGTCGTGCATAATCGTAACACATTCATCCGGCAACTCTTGAGAGCGGTAACGGTTGGAATAATACAACTCTTGATGAGCCCATGCTGAATCCAAATGGAGATTCAACCTTTGTTGCCACAATAGCGCAGCTTCTGTTCCAGGCTGCTGCAATCTCCGATGGGAGTGGTACTTATCACACGTTGAACAACGTGCAAAGTTATCCCCAGGTCGTTTTGCATTATATTCGGAAAAATGGACCCGCCTAATCTTACTCAGCGCTGAAGTGGAAATTTGGGAAAGCCCGCAATTAACTAAATGGGCATCAATTGCAGGAATTTGATCTTTCCACTTGAAATTTGCGGGAAGAACTTTGGCCACAGATGTCTCACCCGAAGGCAAGATGCGGGACTTGTGGGGCATGTGGTCAGCATTCCTATTAAGGATGACACGTAATGTTGCGGTAGCGACCACTGTGTGATTTCTAGGTTTCCGTTTCCCAGCATTACCATGGGGTTGTGCGACTACACCAGCCGCTGCATCCTTGGCATATTCATAGAACGAGGTTTCACTAACGCCCATGATGTGCTGCCAGGCAGCTGCGCACACATCAACGCCCTCAATGGTCACCACATTTCTACCGTTACTGTCCACATGAAACTGCCCGTGAACATCTAGCTTCATATGCCTTCTAAATTGAACGGAGGTTCCAAAATACATCCTCATCCGCAATACCTTAATCTTCAATCGTGGGAAGCGTTGAACACAACTCCTAGAGCAACAGCGGTTTCGAGCAACAGAGTTGATAGATTCGTCAGAGAGGAGAATTGATGATTTTGTTGAAACGATGGTTGAAGGGATCCTAGATGAACTTTCATAAGAGCGAGTCCTCTCTCCAAGAGACCGGGTTCTCATTGCCATTACAGAATTGTAAGTATCACGCTGCTGGTGATGCAAGAGACTGATACTATTATAGAAAACTTGACCAATAGGCCAAATCTTAATACAATAACGCCATTCATCCGGGGCTTCATCTTCAACTAATGTCCTGGAGACCTGAATGGCAACATGCGTATCACCTAATGGAGCATCAATCCCAGAAATAGCCGTGGTGTGGAGGTTACGAAGTATTCCAGTGGCAATTGTAACACCGGACAGGTTTTTCATTTCGACTATCTTACCAACCCAAGAATGCCTTGGGAGAACTTCGAATTCCATCAAATCAGCATCTACTGGATTGTGGAAAGACGAGTTGTCACTTGACAAATCAAAATCATCGTCGATTGAGGCACCAGTTGAAGTGTCCATCTCGGCACTGCAAAGTTAAGGCGAAAGTGTAAATAATTGTCGTTGTATAATAGTACTCCAAGGTTCATTCCACATCAATCAAAGCAAACAAAAAAAGCATAATTGTTCATCTCCTCGAATAGGTGAAAACAAAGCACATTTAGCTCGAGACGAGCTGAATGTGCAGTGCATATTCAGCTCAACCCGAGCTAAATGTGCAGTGCATATTCAGCTTGAGTCCAGCTGAATATGCACTGCACATTCAGCTCGGGTGGAGCTGAATATGCACTGCACATTTAGCTCGACCCAAGCTGAATGTGCACTGCTTCAAGCTAGAGTACTAAATCAAAACATGAAGCACTCATACCAACAAAAACTACGCATTTTGACAGTTGCAAGAACATATATGTCATACTGATGTACAAATAAGAAAATGAAGCCCTAAACCTGTACTACGGAGGCGATTGTGTTGACGCCGAAGTATCACCTCATTCCTACAACTTTTTCATTAGGCCAAAATCTATGCATGTCCTTTAAAGTTGACCTAGAATAATGTATCCACTTCTTGCTAGAGTACTGAATCAAAACCTGAAGCACTCATACGAAGAAAAACTACGCCTTTTGACAGTTGCAAGATTATAAATGTCATACTGACGTACAAATAATAAAATAAATCCCAAAATCAGTACTAAGGAGGCGATTATGTTGACGCCGAAGTATCACCTCCTTCCTACAATTTTTTCATTACATTGAAAATGATAGTATCAAATGTGCAAATCAAATGCCAAGTAAATCACCATAAAGTTTAGACAGAAATCACTTACAAATGGTCCGATTGCGTGCACCAAAACGTCTTGAATGAAGAAGGAAGAGAAAACCCTACTCTTTCTCACGGCCGCAGCAACCATTCACGACCACACACCTTCGCATCTCTAGAAATTCCAAACACAACTAAGTTGACCTAGAATAATGTATCCACTTCTTGCACAGAAATTTGACTTCGAATGCAATAGGTCTTTCAAATGTCAAGGCATACTTCGAGAGAGTATAGATTCACGAAGGCTTACCATATTAGAAAGGTGCAAATAGAGAGAGAGAGAGAGGGAAAAGAGGTTGGGGTGTATTGACCACGTCGAACAAGTTGCCGTTAAGAAAAGAGCGGGAATGACATCACGTTTAGTGGGGAGGAGCTATTCTAAATAAAGCATCTTTCAAACTTGACCAAAAAATTAACAAGCACATAAGTTTCTCCTCATATCTCGATGTATTGGAAGTTTCTATTTACATTATCAGTTTAAGGTTATCGATTGGGGTTATGGATATCAATTTAAATATGCAAGAATCAATTTAAATTTAAGGTATAGAATTATGTATCAATTTAAGGTTATCAATTGGGGTTATGGATATTTGATTACGGTCATTTATTTCCATATTAAGGATATTGATTATGACTAGATTATAAAAGTAAAGATTTAGGTTTAGGGTTGAAATTACATTTTGACATTTAGGGTTTAGGGTTTAAGGTTTAGGATTGCAAGTCCATGGTATGAAGTGTAAATTATAGGGTTTAGGGTTTCGGACTAGACAATTCTAGAATTAGATTTATGGATTTGGGTTTAGGGTTTAGGTTTAAGGGTTTAGTTATTAGAGTTTAAGGTCTTATAGTTTATTGTTTAGGTTTAATGATTTAAAGATTAGGGTTCAGGGTTTTAGAGTTTTGTGTTTGGGATTTAGGATTAGGGTTTAGATTAGCATCGAGATTACCACTGAATCAAAATGTCCTTTCTATGAGATTGTTTATCGTATCAAAATTGAATTGTGCCTTGGTATTGATTTAAGAAAATTCATTACATATGACCTAAATATAAGATTTAAGAAGTCACTACACTAAAAGTTTCATTTACTGTAATGGCACGAATAGTGTACTTACCGTAGTACACTAATTGCAAACAAGTTGACAAATAGTGTACTAATTGCAAACAAGTGTACTTTCTCAAAAGATTATTTGATCAAAGTTTACATTATCCAAGATTACTTTATCGGAGTACACTTTATGGAAATTTAATTTGTTTAAAACTTACTTTTTCAAGAGATTACTTTTTCAAGTTCTACTTTTGAAAAAGTTTAATTTTTCAAATTTGACTTTTTCAAACATTTACTTTTTAAAACCTTACTTTTTCAAAACCTTACTTTTTCAAAACTTTACTTTTTCAAAACCTTGCTTTTTCAAAACTTTACTTTTTTCCAAGATTTCTTTTCAAACGTTCACTTTTTCAAAAGTTCACTTTTTCAAATCTTTACTTTTTCAAATGTTTACATTTGGAAAAGCTTTTTTTTACAAAAGTTTACCTTTGCATAAGGTAAGTTGTCTTTTTTCCTAATTCTTGTTTTTTTCAAAAATGTTGTTTTTAGAAATTGTTTTTTCCTAATTGTTGTTTCGCAAAAATGTAGTATTTTCCTAATTGTTTTTACCTATTTGTTGTTTTCGCAAAAATTTAGTTTTTTCCTATTTGTTGTTTTCCCAAATTGTTGTTTTTCCTAATTGTTGTTTTTTCCAATTTTTTCTTTGTGAGTTTTAGTTTTACTCTTCTTCACCTTTTAATACACATAATTCTCTTCTACTTTCAATACACTAAACGTGCACGAGTAAAAAAGTTAATATTTCAATCTTTACAAAAGTTCACAAATAGTGTAGTAGTTCACATTTAGTGTACTATTTTGTCACTACACTAATTGCGTAGTTGACAATTACTGTATGGGTTCGTATTTAGTGTCCACTACACTAAATGAAACTTTTAGTGTACTTCATCTCATTTGTTATGAATCAATATTTACTCCTTTGAGTTGACTTTGCTAGATGATCTTGTCTCATGCGATATTGATTCACTTGCTATTATTAATTTATGTGTTTTATAATTCAAATCATCTTTGACCCTAAAGGCCCAAGAGTTCCCTCGAAGGATTCTAAGAATTTTTGGAAGTTCCTATAGAGTCAATTTATAAGTTTTTTGGTGTCGGCTCTAATAGCGCATCCGTATCCTTTGATCGCAACATTATGCAATTGTCGCCATTATGGACATAAGTTTGAGTGCCTTCAAAAAGTTATGATCGCAATGTTTTTTAAAGTCATTCAAACATATTGCAAGTTGATGTGTAACTTTGCGCACTTGCAAAAGTTTGGTTCCATCACTCTTCTCTTTATTGCAAACGGTACTACCTTACATATGCATTCTTTCACACAAAATTCATGCGTTACATATTATACATAAGTATTTTCTGAAAAAGAGCCACACTGGGAGAACAAAAAGTTTGAGAAAAGTTGGGAAAGTGTATATGAAAATAATCAGTTGCAACCAATAACATCAGCTGCTGTATTATTGCTGGATGGAAATACTATAATCAACAATAAAATATTGGATCCAAAAAACGTATTACTGAAAGAGGTTTTATTTATTTATATCCCAAAAATATGGGAAAACGATGTTGAATATCAAAGAACATTAGAGGCCGCAGATATATATTATCAGACCGCTCCGTTTGTAGGAAAATCTAATAAAAAAGACCCTAAACGAGGTGTTTATAAGTTTGTAGGCCACGGCTATGTTGTCCATGTAGGAAAAAAGTCAAAAGGAGATATCGTTCAGTATGATCGTAAAAACATGACTGAAGACACAAAACGTTCCTTGAGGGGCACAGGAAATTCTATTGCAACGGCAATGTGGAAGGCGTTAAATTTATTTGGAGCTCCTGTAAATTTAGAGTTTTTTGCTCATCAATTTCAACATATGGATTGTATCGCAATTGGGTTGAAAGCATATCCAACAAAAGTGCACCAATTGCACTTGTCAAAGAATTCTTTTATAAAGCCACATATTGATAAAAACGACTTGGATTGTTCATTTATATGCTGATTTACAAAAGGACATTCGCAAGGAGGCGAATTCGGAATCTTTCAACACTACATGAAACTTCAAAATAATAATGGAGCAGGTATATTTGTATTTTGCAAATATGTCAACCACGGAACGCTACGGTTCGATGCCAATTCACTATCAACTAATAATTTCAAATTGAGCCTAGCCCTTTGTGACCATATCGGCAATTCGTGAAAGGCTATCAAATCAACTAACAAGTGGAACACCTATCACTTGGATAAATTATATTGATCACCTAGATAGTGAAAGTCAATAGGAAAAATGAGTAATTGATTTGTAAAGTGCAATTTTTGACCTCTATGCATGGATAGATGCATGAATCAGACTATTTACAATTTTTAAGCTTTCAAGCACAGAATCTTCTATCTAAATCTATCTAGAAGTATTGTTGTAAATTTCATCTATAGGATGTGCATCATTTATGAGATTATAGAATTCATTGTGCTTTTAGAAGCTTGAAATTACAAAACTACAATATTCTACCACTATGTGTTCATTGAAGCATGGATCATATATTTTTTGTTTTTTGTAATTTGAACTATATGATCTCAAAGATGATTATAACAAAAAAAATATTGATTCAAATTTCAACCCTGACATGTGCACCAGATTTGAGATCATAACTCAGAAAAATCCTCAATGTCTTGGAGCTTCAAACCTCAAAATTACCATCTTCTGCCTCTATGCACTCCCATCGGTGTAGACCAATTTTTTACTATTTTCAGACTTCCAACTATAAGTTCTTGTAACAAACTTTATTTAGAAGAATTGTTCAAAATTTCACTTGTTGGATCTTCTCCATTTGTGAGATCGGAACATTCAAAATTACTGTTATTTTTTTGCGTTCATATTTGCAATTATTGTAAGTCTAAAAAACCACTTACAATATTTGTGTAAGAATTGGGGGAATATTTGGCTACACCACAGAGATTGCCATCGTAACTCACACTTTTCACAACGGAGATAGGGATTTTACTTATATTTATGGTGATTGTCATAAGATCGTGGCCTTGCACATGCCAATCTCTAAAAAAAAAATCGTCTTTTCCTTAGTGAAGGTGCCTATGTTTTTTTCTTTTTGTCAAACAGCCTACCCAAAGTTGGAAGGGCAGCCTCCAAATAGTAGGAGAAAATATGACATATGTGTATTGCAAGGCGGATTGTAAACACATGAAACCTCCAAATAAATATATGTTTTTGGAATTATCTTCCAAACCGACAAAGTTAAATTTCTGTAGTTGACCATTTTTGGAAGTGGATTTTCAATCAAGGTGTATTTTCTCAAGAACTCCAAAAAGTAGGGTCTCCCCGACTAATTTCACCCCCCAAACGTAGCACTTTTTGGAGTGGATGGAGGCCCAAATCATGTTCAAAGTACACAAGAATTGGCTCACTTATTATTTGGCTATGTTTGAAGAGGATCTTACGGTTACTTTTTGAATATTTTTCCCCCATTGAGCTCTACATGGAATTTAATTTTGAGGGATTTTTTACTGTATTTCAACGTTTAGACCTCCAAGGACGTTTAGGGGTTTAGACAATTAAAAGAATAAAAAACTATCAAATTCTGCAATAATTATCGACATGTTCTTTGTATCAATATTGTTCTCCATTGTAATATCTTGTCTTAGCAAGGGACCCTATGTGGGTATCATCTAGGTTTTGGCTTCATTAATTATATAGTGAAAATTGTTATATATAGAGATAAATAATGATATGATATAAATTTACAAATATTGGTAGAGTTAATTGATAGAAATTAAAGACTTGGAGGTTCATCAGGCTAATATCATTCATTCAAAGATATTCAGTGTTAAGTTTATTTTCAAAATCATAAGCAAATAACTATCAGTTCTATGTGTAAATTTAATCCAGAGAATTTTTACTTAGTGATCAAGCTTCTATTATATTTTTTAAATATTTTAATGTATTTTTAAAATGATATTTTTAGATATTCAATGATTAATTTAAAAAAAATATTCAACTATCAAAATGGAAATTATTAATGACTCTTTGGATTTAAAAGATGACCTTTAAAAAGAAGTGTACAACAAGTTTAACTTTATTTATATTTTCATTTATCAATAGTACAATCAAATGTGTTGAAATAAAATAAAAATCATGATATAGATAATTCAAATAATGGAAATGATTTGTTGAATTCGACCAAAACAATGTAATGTGGTTGCTTTTGTACATAATTCATATAAAATGGATGAAAGTATAAACTTTTTGTCCAGGTGATTATCCATGTAATGTTAAGGTGCTCCCCCTATAATGCATAGGTGATACCCATGTAATACTTAGGTGAAATCCACTATGTCCAAATCATTGGGACAAAGGAAAATAATTCTTTTGACTTAGAGGTGTTGAAGCGACCACTAGGTACGGTAATGATAATCAATGATTATAAATTCTTGATCAGTTGCACATTTTTTCTTTTTAGAAATCAATAGTTAAATTTCAAATAAATTTGGAGTCCTATTGTCCAACCGTAGGAACGTTACATATTATAGGAATAAACAATGATCATTTGAGGTAGCTTTGATATGATTGAAGAACCTTCAATTTCAAAATCAATGACTTATTGCATCATACTACTAAAATCATAATCCTCGTAGAGAACCACGCAACGATCAATCGCGCAGTCAATCGTGCAGTGAACTATAGGAGCGATATAGTCTACCGCGCAGTTAATTGCGCAGCCAACCGTGTAGTGAATCATGTTACTTTTTTTTTAATATAGTTTGTAATATATAAAAATACATTAAAATAATTGGACTCATGCGTTGCAAAGCATTAGCTTGAGTTTTTGGGTGTGAGAAATTTGCATGTGTGTGTTGCAATTTGTGCTCTTGATTACAAATTTGACGTTCAACTTTTTTTTTTAGTTAAGCACTAAAAGATTGAATTGTAAATGATGAGTTGTAAACTTGGAGTAAAAAAGTTCTGAAGATGGAGTTGTGATCTTGGAGGTTGGCATACAAAGTTGGAGTTGCAGAATTGCATATTCGAGTTGTGGAGATTGAAATTACAAGTTTTGAGGTGAGATTGCAAGTTCTGAGATTGTAATTGCAAATTGAGTTTGTGGATGTGTGAAATTGAGATTGTAATTAAAAGTTGAGTTTGTGGGTGTGTGAAATTTGCATTCCTGTGTTGCAATTTGTGCTTATCCAAAATAAATTTGAAACTCTTGATTACAAATTTGACGTTCGTAACATTTTTGAAATTCCATGTTAAAATGCAAAAAATCTAAAACCTAATTTATTTTTTTTCTATTCTATTCTATTACATTATTAAAACTCGTGCATAAGTTTCAAAGACATATTTATATTTTATGTAGATTGTTGTTACCTTTTTTTGTAATATATTTTGTGATATAAAAACTACATTAAAATGGTTGAACTAATGCGTTGCAAAGCAAGCGCCAACTGCTAGTATGTATTTGAAAATACAATCTCATTATTGAAGTTTCGTTTCACAACATATTAGGATTCTCAATCCATGAAAGATATTTGATAGTTTTCAAAATTAGATTTTTAATTTGAAGCCCCCTCATCCAATCACTAGATTCCAATCTACTTAGATGTTTATTTAAACTCACTATTTTATCCATGATATTGCCATTAGGCCAAAATCTATGCATGTCTTTTAAATAATATTAATTGTTTTGAACATATAAAAACTTTGGAATTATATTTTTGGTTTTTATATATGTGCTATCACGAAAAGAAGAAGATTAAATATTGCAACTCAATTGTTTAATCATAAATCTTCCGAAAACAAAAAATTAAAAAAATAAATTGTATAATCCCAGTGTCTTTGATTTGCGTTCACTACAGGAAGTTTTTGAGTATGATATATACAAGCCTATAGAGTAGGTGCAAAATGTATATAACACTAAAGGACCAGAGTCTCCTTCGGGGGGATTTCTGATTTTGGGCAGGTTCCTAAAACTCGAAAAAAAAATAAAATTCTCTAAATTTTTTATTCTAGATTGCCTCTCATAAGAGCTTCGTAGACGTATTTTTATTTCATTTTTTGGATTTGTGGTTTGATGGTTAGTACCACTTAAAGCCAAAAGTGATAACACCGGGCACCTCCAAAATTGTTGACAAAAGTTTCTATTGACATTGAGATTTTTCACACATATATATAATATTTCCTTTTTTGAAAATTTTCAATAAAAAAATCTTGTCTTTAGTGTAAAATGGCATTTTATTCCAAGTCAAACATTTTCACACATTGTCGGGCAACGGGGGAAAAAACTTCATCTTTTCTACATAAGACTTAGAGATCTTCAAATTTTTCACTTTTTATTTTTTCAACAACAATATGTGGTGAAAACCTTCTTATTAACCGTTTGGATTATCATTTGAATACATACGTAGTTCACAAAAAAATAAAACGTGAAATGGCAATCATTGAACCTCCACTCCTTGCACACTTGTTTTGAATATGCTACACCCCTTTTCTACCTCTAAAAATTGGTGTGTTGGAAAATAACATCATGCTTAAGACAATGGTAAAATATTTAGACCTTGTACAATGCAAAAATTTGATAGGCAAAGAACCAAATCAAATGGACAAATTATAAATTGAAATGAGAAATTTTAGGCTAAAATCAAAATTTTAGCTGCTTTGGTCTTCCCAAGATGAGATTTGTGTAAAACCCATATATTACAGTTTTAACTTAGTTGAATTTTGGAAGATAATGGACAAGGTAACCTTTTGTATCCAATGAGAACTCATAATCAACACCAATAAAATTAGGGTGCACAATTGACTTCCATCCCATTACCACCTATTTAGCTCCAAGTGAAGGTTAGCGACTCAAAAGAATCCCGTACTTTTCGCAATTAGTGTACGTGTTTAAATTTAGTGTTCACTACACAAAATGCGAATTTTAGTTTAGTATTTATATAAAAGAGATATACTCGTCGAAAAAACCAAAAAAAGGTCACAATCCTGTGTGAATGGCGCCCCCTCGACCGACCTTCAGGCGCCAACCCAAACGTCCCCAAGAAGCGCAGCGACCGGAGGACGGTCAAAAACCCAAAAAATATCGCAAATTTGGTGTGAACAGCGCCGACACGACCGACCTCCAGGCGCCGTCCTGAAATTTCCTCTCCCGATGAAGCGCAGCGACCGGCGGACGGGAGAGTAGACCGCGACGGAGGGAGACGAAGGGAGTCCCTTTTCATCTTCTTGCGTGCGACGCCAAAGCGCAGGCGTACCACCACATAGCCACAGATCCAACGCGGAAGCGCAGGCGCACTACCAGATAGCCACAGATCTATCGCCGCACGCCATCACGAGGTAAGCCTGCGCCGAGAGGCCTGTGAGTTTGAAGTTTGAGGTTTCGTGGGATCGCTGGTTTCATGGTTTAGGTTGATTGCTCGTTTAGGGTTGATCGCTGGTTTCGTGGAATCGCTGGTTTAGGTTGATCGTTGGTTTGAGGTTGAGAATCACTAGAAGAAGGGTCGGAGTTGATTGCGTTCTGAAGGTTTGAGGTTGAGGTTTTTGAGGTTTCGGCTTTAGAGAAGTTCTGGAGGTTGAGGTTAGGGTTTGGGTGTCGTTGGTTGCGATTGGTGATGTTGGATTTGTCTGTGAGTTTTCTGAGTTTTCTGAGTGTAGATTATGAGCATTTATGTGTTTATGTGTTGAAACTTGTGTCGTGAATCAATGTTGTGTTGTGAATCAGTGTTGATTCACGAATCAGTGAATCAGTATTGACGTGAATCAGTGCTGGAATTATTTCGTTTTTTTTTTCTCGGTGATCTAACGGCTCGTGATCTGGCAGTGACCGGCCCTCAATATTGTTCGCATGGTCAGGCAGTGACCGTTCTCAAGATTCTTGACGTGAATCAATGCTTGATTTCTTCTGAGATATTTTTGGCACATACGGTTAGCCTTCTTGCCTGCCACAACTTTTATCTAGAGATTTTCCTGTATCTGGTGCTAGCTGAATTGTGACTCCTAGACTCTATGCTAAGTATCTTCAGCGTAGTCAATATTAATAACATGACACTGTTTACGGCTACAGGCAGAACTGTGCCTACTTCGTCAATGAACCAGTTCTCTTCCTGTAAACTACCAATTCTTAAGATGACAAAGGACCAAAGAAACACCTTGCTGAATTCCGCTGCAATCTTGTCTCCGTCTGTGATTTCCAATTGTGTCGTTTTCAGCTGCTGATAGAGGTGAACGAATGCTCTTAATGTAGGCAACCAGTTCTGGTTCCAAGGACCAAGAGGTAGTGAATTCCCTCGAAAAGAAGATCAAGAATAATCTGCAACTCTCGTACGAGGAAACCGTTCAAGTGAGTCTCCGTGCTAGCTGCTTTGAAGGTTTGAAATTGTTAATTTGCTGAGAACTGACTCGTACTTAGGTTATCTGATTACTCATGTCTGTGTGGGGGTCCAACAGACAGCGATTTCATGCTTGCAATCAATTCTTTTGGAGGACTTCAAGCCCACCGAAATTGAGGTGTTATTTCGTCCCTGAGGCCTAATTTGAGTACTTCTGTGACTTCATGAAAAACAGTAGAAAAAATCATCATCTCCAATTATTAAGCTTAAAATAGTTCTTTACTTTAACTGATGTATGTGTAAGGATGACGTATGCATACTGGAAGCTGCAAAAAGTCTTTGTAAATTATAGCATAGACTGGGTGTCTCCAGATACAGTACTGTTTCGAAGGCTTTCAGTGAATCCACTGGAGTTTGCTGGAATTTATTGTTTGAGATCAACATATGGATGAGTTGTTGAAGCTATCGCATGTCATGGTAGTGCAGCTGTTGAATGGTGTGGGTAGTGTCTCAAACCTTCTGAATTCTAATAATGTATCTTTTACCCTCAAATTCTAGGAGAGGGTTACATTCCACAGCATAAAGCTTGTATTTTTTTCATATGTGGTTGCATCAAGCTGTTTCATTTTTTATGATCCTTCCTAATTTTGCTTTTTCAGTGCTCGGAGCCAAGAAATTGAACAGCTTGAAGGAGCTGCTCGCTGCCAGTGACATAATCACGCTGCATTGTGCGCTTACTAACAACACTCTGCAGCTCATCAATGCGGACAGTCTCCAGCACATCAAACCAGGTTCGTGCTTAGTGAGCCTCATCAAGCAAACTGGATTAGGTTATGCTAAAAAATTCAGGTGTGGATTCAATTATGGTCTCTGATGACCAGTGGTTCTGGACAAGTGTGGTAGTGGTGATTGTGAGTAGCAGCCACCTGCTGGACGATTGTGCGTTGAAGGAGGTGCTCATCAGTGGCACTGTTGCTGGCATTGCCTTGGATGTTATTGAAGGGCCCTAGTGGCTTGAAGCTTGGGTACATGATCTTGCGCGTGACTTCCCTCGTCTTTTTGTACTCAACTTGATTTTATATTGTTGTTCTCCTTCCACGGGTGAGAGAGATGCCGAACGTGCTAATACTTCCGTGTAGTGCAGGGCGGAGATACGGTCAAATGCTTGACTCTAGGAAGAAGTTGCATTCACAATTATACGGGTTCACCTTGGGATGAAATCCTTGTGATGTTGTAATTTATTGTAAGTTGGGAGTTGATAGGTTTTCAAGTTGTAGAGTTTCGGCCACTCATCTTAGTTTTGAGTTTCTAATAGTGATTGGATTACGATTCAAAGAGGGGACATTTTGTCACTGAAGCAGCTCTTTTGTGTGAAATACCTCAAGCCATTTGTTTGAAGATTCAAGAGGCTGCAAAAAATGGAAACGAGGTACGTAGACTCCTACGGAACTTGCAATTTGAATGAATTTTGTAATTTCTCATTCATATAATTTGTGCATATTCAGCTCGAGCCGAGCTGAATATGCACAATTGGTTGATCACGAGATGCATATTCAGCTTGGGTAGAGCTGAATGTGCACATTCAGGTTTGAATGATGTGCATATTCCACTCGATTCGAGCTGAATGTGCAGCATATGATGAGCTTTGTGTGCACATTCAGCTCGGGTAGAGCTGAATGTGCACGTTCAGGTTTGAATGATGTGCATATTCAGCTCGACTCGAGTGGAATGTGTAGTGAATGATGAGCTTTTAGTGCACATTCAGCTCGACTAGAGCTCAATATGCACTTCCGGCTCATTAGTGTGTGTGCAAGTGATTGATCATAATGTGCACATTCAGCTAGAGTCGAGCTGAATGTGCATCTAAATTTCAGCTATGTGTGCACATTCAGCTCGACTCGAGCTGAATATGCACGTTCAGTTCATAAGTACATGGATGTTACATTATTATTAATCAGCACATTTAGCTCGACAAGAGCTAAATGTGCAATTGAAATGGTCAAATACTTTAAACACACGCAAGTGGTAATGCAATACTTAAAGCTTAATGACGGTGGTAATGCAATACTTAAAACTTAATGACGAAACCACACCTGTGCAAGTCAGTGTTGTATTGCATATTCAGCTTGATGCGAGTTGAATATGCATACTTGAGAAAAAATTGTAATGCATTGAGTACGCATAGTAAAAATCTGACTTCACTTACGGACTCCTTTGCAGAAATCCAATGAATGACCAAGAGTTCCTAGAGCAATACTATAAACCAACAAGTATTGTGATCGAGTCCGACGACGGAGAGGAGCACGAGTTACTCAACTGCTACGAGCTTCGAAATCCAGAGAGGCATGAGGCGTGGGGGTTCGAACATATCGGTCACTCTAACAGCCTAGTGTTGACTCACAAATTTCGAGGCATGGGTATGTTCTTGCACGTTTCACCGAATGAGAAGATAATCGAGTTTGACCACCACAAGAAATTTCTCGTGGTTAAAAGTGAGACGACAACTGAAAGTAGTCTTCAGTACACGGTTCTCATCGACTGCATGACTCAAGTCTTCAGCCTTGATCCATTTCTCGACAGTATTGAGAACTCATTGTTTGAGTCAATAAAAAAGGACATCCTCAAACAACAGGACGAAGATTACTGGAAGAGCAGCATTGGTGGGCCTCTTCGTGCTAAAGCTTTGTCATCGAAGTTGGCAAGTCTCCTCCATGCAATGGCGATGAAGGTTCTTCAAAACTCGCAGACCTCATCCGAGATGACTCCAGTGGAGATCTCTCGTAGGACCGAGAGTGGCATCGTTAGCCAAGGCGGTAACACTGGACAGAGGACTGCAGCGGCTCGAACTGGCAAGGCAAATCCGAGGAAGTCGTTGTCTGCAAACCCAACGCCATCGAAGAGGCAGCGTCGATCACTTGCTCCGGAGGCTTCAACTCGAAGAGTACTTAAAACTAGTGCAAAAAACCAAGAAGTTGGTCAGCCAGATGGTGAGGCCAGCATCGTCTCTGCGATCACCGATCTGCCGCACGAGTTGCGACCTGGAGAAGCCATTGACTACGGAAATGCATCCGAGTTGTACGAAAAGTTCTGGACAGATTGCCAAGACTGCTTCCTCTACGACCCTGACATGAAGAAGGAGCTGGACGTGCGGTAGTTATCACCAGCACCAGAGGACTGGACGATTCGGGCCTTTGAAAAGAAAGGCATGGACGTGGTAATGAATTACCTCATCAACATGCCCGATAAATCCATCAAGCAGACGCTTTGCGTTATGCCGATAGCAAACAAGAAGCCTGATGGAGACTGGGAAGACATTCGAAAGGGGAAGTTCTACATCATAAATGGCCAACATAGCGTGGCGGCAAGCTTAGCAATGATGGCGGATGAATCAATTGATGAGACCACAGTGAGGCACTTTCGCGTATGGAAGTGCTTTGTCGTATGGTCCGATGACAAAGAGAAGCTGCGTAAGATCTCGGCATTCTACAACCGAGTCAATCACTTGTCCGTCTTCAAGCCAACGTGGTCGACCAACATCCTATCTGCACGGTCGACATGGACCAATCTAGGTTGCCCAACACCACCACAGAAGAAGAATACGCCGGGTGGCCGTGGAGCTCCAAGAGCCAACGACAAGGCGTATAAGGTTAGCAATCCTGATTGCGATTGCATATTTAGCTCGACTCGAGCTGAATATGCAAATCCTTGCGAATGCATATTCAGCTCGACTCGAGCTGAATATGCACATCCATGTCAACAATTGTTGACTTTTACTAACACTATTGTTTTGCCTCCTGCAGGAGTTCATTGAGGCCATTCAACGTCGGTTTGCCTGCATTGACGTTGCAAAGAATCAGCAGTATGCTAGCAAATCTAGTCAGGTTTCTCAACTGACTCTCTCAAATGAGGTAAAGATTATCACATCGCCTGATTCTACTTTCAATCTCTGGCGAGATGAGATGGCCACAAGTGCTCAAGGCAACTTGATTGACGTTGACACCAACCCCCTTTGCAAATTCAAAGACAACCTGAAGTCGACGCCAAGGAAGGATGGTGGTTTGAATCGAGAGTTCTTCAAGTGGCTCAATGGCCTCACTGATGCAGATCATGTGAAGTTGTTGAACCATATTTTGAACCGCAGCGGACCAAAACGGCGACTGCAGTACCCGAAGGTGGTCATCAAGACACCAACCAGCGTATTGGATAGTAACTACACGGTTGGGGATTGGATCGAGCGGCGCTAGAGGAAGAACGTCGTCCGAAGGGAGTTGCAGAAACTAAAGCCTAGTCTTGCATTTTTTGATGCAAACAAAAATTTGGTTCTTGGAAACTGGAAGCGTTTTAAGCGCGAATATCATGTCTCATCCGCAACCATGAGGGTGCTTGTCGATCAACCCGGTGAGGCATTCTTCACCAAGGTGCGACAGCTTCGGAGCAAGAACAAGTCTGCGGAGGAGCTATCGCCGTACGCGAAAGCTTGGTTTAAGTTGTTCTTGGACAAGCGCCAACACTTTGAAGAAGCGTCTGGGTCTGCATACATTCGGAAGTACAACATCATCAATGATGCGTTGGGTGTGTGGCCCGAAAACACATGGGATCCCCACGGCGAAAAGCCTCGGCTTGCATTGATCGATTTCAGATCAGCTCCCGGGCAAGATTTGAAGCCATCATCAACGGTGGCTAATCCATTCTTCAAGGACTTCATGGAGGCATTGCGGACTGGAGGCAGCCCTGCACTGACAGACCCAGATGTTTGGCTATGGATTTGTGGGACCAAGATAGAGGAAAGGCAAGTCTTCTCCATAACCGAGAAGTCCCCATTTGCGGACGAATACATGACATATAGTTCCGCATACATTCCTGGTAAGTATGAGCAGCTCGATGATCTGCCGTTAGGCAACAAGTTGTCGAAAGATGCTGTGGAACTTCTTTGGCTAGTCCGTAAGCCATTTGCTCGCCCAAACTTAGTTACAAAGGAGTATGTCTATCCGCTTCATGTTGCAAACACCAAGGCCCGCAAGTACAACGAGTTGGAGTATCGTGTAAACACTACTGAGTTCACGATGGAGTTCTACTTTCAAGTACTCAAAGAATGGTGCAAACTCGGGGACTTAGTCTTCTCTGCCTTTGGAGGCTCAAAGTTTCTTATTGCATCTATGGTACGAATTTCTGCCGAGCTCTCATGTTTGCATATTCAGCTTGACTTGAATTGAATATGCAAGTGCTTCTCGATCATTAGTTCTCAGTTGCATATTCAGCTCGACTCCAGTTGAATATGCAAGTAGTGTAGTTTCATGGAATGCAAATATATGATGCTTAAGTTAGTTTGATTGATTGCTAGTGTCTCTGGTGTGCCTTGCAGATCGAATCTCTAGAGTGTGCCTGCATCTGCGAGACTTCTGAGAGTGATCGGTACGAAAGCAAGGCCAAGTTGGCTTTGTCTCTATGCAAAGCGGATTTCGTTGCCGACGGTTATCGAGTTGACGAGACAAAATATCCTGTTAAGCCCCCTCGTGGTAAGGGTAAGGGAAAGAGACGAGTTGATGACGACGATGATAATGAGCAACCTACTGTGGATGTTACGAGGTCAGATGTTGCGGTAGCTGAGCCATCAGACCCCGCTTCTGCTCGCGTTAATGAAGGCGCAGATACTGGTGTATTTTGTGCGAATGACTATGAGGATCTTGCTCTTCGTCGGTCTAGTGTGATTGCAGGTGGTGCTGGTCCATCCAACAATCAGTCGCAGAGTAGGGCTGATTCCTCAGGTGGAAATACTGACGATGATGTTGAAGTGATGGCTTCTGCACCAACGCCCCCGCACAAGCGCCAACGAACACCTGTGATGGTTAATTCGCCCGCGCTATCGACGTCCCCTCCCACGGCACAAGCCGATATGGCATTGAAGGTGGAGATGCTCTTAAAGAAGGTCGAGGAGCAAGAGAGGCTCAACCAAGAGTTGTCAAGACGGCAGGAAGAGCGCCAAGATGAGCTCCTTGCAGCGCAGAGGGCTGACATGGAGCGGAACACGCAAGCGATGATCGCTTCTATGCTTGCAAGATTTGAACAGATGTTGCCACCGCAATCCAAGCCGATAGAGCATATTTTGAGTGCAACTCCTGAGGCGGCTGCAAGACCATCGTCTCAAGGCCCTACTGTTATAGAGACGGTCGCCTCGTTTGGAGAGACGTCTGTCCAACAGTCTTTGCTGACATCAGATCTGAAGACGTCTTCTCCTCTTTCACCGCCACAAGCGATAGCCTATGTTGGAGCCGAGCGCATGGTTTCCGCCGATCCCAATGTTCAGCCAAACAATGTGATTCCGGTGGAAGAGACAGAAGTTGCTAATGAAGTCAACACACCGAGCAACAGTCAAGCATCTCCAGAACACTCTTCAGGTGGAATTCTCGATGAGAACTAGTATATCGAGTATTCTTGTTGTTGTTAATTATGTTTCCCCAATTATTTTCGTACATTAACTTCTGGACGAAAATAATCTTGGATGTTTATTGTCCTTTTAAACCTTGGTTGAGTAAATTCGATGGTGCTTCCATTTCGAATCTCCTTAATCACTTCCCTTTTTTGTATATTGTTTTCGTCTTGATCCATTTATTTTTTCTTTTTAGACTACACTTAAGTTAAAGTAAATGTACTGCAGATAAGTAGTAGTATATCTCTCTATGTTTTGATACGCTTAGTCCTTCTCCTAAAGTCATTGTTACTTCTATTGCATATTCAGCTCGGCTCGAGCTAAATATGCATTACTTTTTGTATATCATGTTGTTCTCCCTCTGTGTGTATCATGTTGAAATTCAAGTAGTCCTCTCCCTTGTGTGCATCCAATTGTTAAGTACTCATACACTTGCACAGTCAGTTAGAGTCGAGCTCAATGTTGATCCTGTTTAGTATCAACTGCCGTTGCATTTTTGAGGCATGTTTGTTCATAACCTATAATTAAATTTGCTGAATTTCAGATGCCCTAAGCCTCGAAGTCGATTTCATAAAAGATGATGCTGGCTCTTCTGAGCATCCTCCTATGGTTGGTGCAAAGCCCATTGATGCTACTTTGGCCATCAACTCACAGGTATAACTTTAATCTCACCACTTCATGGCCTTATTGATTGTGATGTCTTTTGCAGTGCTTCCTTCTCGTATAATATTATGTGCTCTTTGGTTATATATTGTTTCATGTTTAGTAACATGTACCTCCACTCTTTTCCATCTGTATTCCAAGTAGTCGAGCCTCTGGAGAGCCTTCATAGCGCCGTAGTTCATGTTCCTCGTTCAACCCCTAGAGTGGTCAAACCGTGGTTAAACATTGTGTTTGACTTGAACGGTATATTGTGTGTGTGAGGAATTTCGCTTGAGGTCTGCTACACAAGCCTTCAATGCATGTTCTCTACCGCACTCGGTAAAAGTTCTAGCCAAGGTCGGCCCAAAGCTAGTGTATGTTCGTCCAGACTGCAAGGCATTTTTGGACGTTGTTTCCAAGTTTGCATCGATATCGGTCTGGAGTTCGATGAAATTGAACACCACTAGTAGCATCGTCAATTACCTCTTCCCAAAAGCGGCCTCACTAAAAGTCATATTTGGGCAAGAGCATTGTAGGAAGTCGTAACTGCTCTGATCCATAATGTACCTCAATATCTGAAGGTTAAGAACTCAGATAAGGAGGTATTCCTGAAGACGTTGTCGAAAGTCCTATTTACTGAAAAGGGTGTCTCCTTTACGAAGGAGAATACTATCATCATAGATGACAGTCCGTACAAGCACGTCCTTAATGATCCGGAGAATGTGCTTCTTTTGGATACTTGGTCCTACAAAGGAGATGGATGGAACGATAAGTTCCTCCTGAATGTCTTGCTTCCATGGCTCCAAAAGCTCCACAGTAGTGCAGAGTTAGGGCTGCGATCTTTTCGGCGTGAGAATCCCTTTGGTCGTCTGACGATTTGCTCGGATCCATATAGCTTAGAGTACATGGAATTAACGCACGCGATTATGATATCTGATGGGCTCGCAAATTAGAAGTTCTCTGGTATCAATCATAAATGTGTTATACTATACATATCTTGTAAGTCAAGTGGCAGTTGCCAGTTCTTTGATATTTGTTTGTAATTTTTCGTTTGTTATTGTTGAATTTGAAAGTTTTTGTTTTCTCTTTGCTTCCATGTTTGAAAAAGAGCCGTTAATCATTTTCTCACGTAAACGATTGTATTGCCACCATGGATTCTGTTTTGAAGTTAGAAGATTATGGATATCGAATTCCACGTAAACATAACGATTTGTACTCCCGCAGAGCAGCTGATTATTCAATGGACTCTTCGATGGCTCCAGTTGAAGAAGATGAAGTAAACAGCCCCCCACCTAAATTTTGCATTCAAAAGGTTGCCTCCCGTTCTATTCTTCAGCCTCGTCAAATTTTGATGTTCCCCGGTGTTGATAGGATTTGTGGGAAAGGTGACCAACTGCTTGTTCGCGGACGTGAGGAATCATTGTCACTTCCCCTGCGTAGCATGGTATTCCCCCCCTCCCCTTCTCTATATTTGTCCTAGGTCTTTTTTGGCAATGTGCACATTCAGCTCAAATAGAGCTAAATATGTACAAGTTGCATTTTAACTTTCTTTGTCCCTACGTCATAGGATCACGTACTTCAAACACTTGCTGGTGTAATTCAACCACCTACGACGGTGCCGTCAGAGATAATGCCCACAAATCCTACAACGTGTGGGCCTGTTACAACGGTCGGAAATGATGAGAACAAGATTCAATCTCTAAGTGAGAAAACGCATTCTAATATTGAGGTTGGTCTTATTTTTTGTTATTGTTTAGTATGTGTTGTATCTTCTCCTCTTAATCATCACTGTTTTGAGTTTGCATGTTTCACGAACACCTAAATTGGACATGATTATTGAATGGATTCCACGTCATGGTGTTTGTGTTTTTTTTGACATATGTGGCTACATATTCAGCTTGGTTTTGGCTGATTTCTGTGGTCTCTTTTGCTAGGTGCTTCAACCGACTACCGAGCGTCAAAGTGCTTCCCCAAAGCATGGTTTAAACCAAAACTCAAAGCGTCACTCTCGCCGTCGCCACTCGCTTCCTGTGCCTATTGTTACTTGGAATCAACGAATGCAACGACAACGACAGCAAGAACATATACGTGCTAGTCAAATGCCATATACCGGTTACAGCCGCAAAGATGAACTTCAGAGGGGTAGGGATGAGCTGAGGAAGTCTAATTCTGGTGACGTGGAGAAGAACAAGTAGATTTATGATCTCAGTGGTACAAGTGCACATTCAGCTTGGCTATACCAGAATGTGCATTGACTAGGAATTAATGTGTATGTTTTTGGTCGTAGTAGAAGCCTTTTTCTGCATGGAAAGGATGATGCATGTTTTGTATATGGATTACTTCTATCATATTATAAATATAGTCTAGAATTAAAGATATTATTTCATTTGATTCTCCAATTTGGGTACTGTTTGCCCATACATCTTCATATTATCTTACAAAAATGGTATTGTACTTCTATTCTAATCATGTTTGCTTCATCACTACGGTAAAATATTTGGATTACTCAAGAGCGTGTACCTCCTAAATCCCTGGAAATCTCCCAATATAATGAATATGGTGTTGTAGGCAAGTTGGTTGTCCATCAAGTTGACGCCAATGACGTAGATGGCCTTCTTCTCTCTCTGACTATAGCCCTTCTTTACCTTCGGATCATCCTTTTCAGATGGAGGCTCCTCGGAGTCATCCATAATCTCCCAAAGCTCCATGGATGCCAATATCATCTCCACCTTGAACTTCCAAAGATTCCAGTTCTCACCTTTGAACTTATCAATGACTAGCACTTTCGCCATCATATGTTGCCATATTTGCACTTCAACACTAACTTCTAACTTCTAAAGTGCACTAGTGCACCTCAATCACTCAAATGAGCCATTTTTAAGCTCCAATGTGCACTTACGCACCTACAACACTCAAATTTCTGGGCTACTTATACAGGTTTTGTATTGTGTGTATGGACAAAGTCCACACACAACTAGAACACTCAAATTTTAGGGCTATCCATACAAATTGTGTACTATCTCTATGGACAAAGGCCAAAAGTGCAAAAGCGCAAATGAAAATACTCACAAAGTCAACACTTTTGAATGTGCATGTCCAATGCTCCCCAAATCTTCTTCGGTTATCCTCAATTACCTCCAAGGCTTTCAACAACCTTAAATTAATACTAACAAAGCTAGAATGCGAGCGATGAGCGGTGAGCTGTAGGTTGTGAGAAGTGAGCATTGCCGATAAAATTGGCATAGGCTATTATAGTTTTAAGAAAGATCAAACAAATTTTTTTTGGTTTTACTTTAAAATGTAAATTTTGTAACCATCACCACGGTCTATAAATGCCTTTTGGGATTTATCAGATGCAAATGGGCCATGAAATACTTTCATATGAAAGAAAATGTTCAATTCTAAGAATAATTTTCATCCAACTTCAGAATGGAACTCAATTTTTTCCATCGCAAAGTGGATGAATTTTTTTGGATGATAAATTTTGTGGATGCACAAAATTCATGGATTTATAAAGTTCAAAATATGTATTAAAAATTTCAACAACTGTTATAAAAAAACTTTAAACACCATATTCATTATATTGGAAGATTTAGCGACTCCTAAATTAACACATGTAGAACATAAGAGCTGAAGTGCACATTTAAACTTTACACTATGGATGGATATGAGTTTCCATTAAATTGGGAGGTAATAAAACACATTAGTCAACACTTCTTTTATACCACACTAGTGGGGTACTCGTGTCTTCCGGACACAACATTTTTTTGTGTTGAGTCCCCACCTCCCCATCCCCTAGCCCTTTCCCTCCAATCCATTGTCCCCTCCGTCCTTGTCCCCCGTCCCCCGTCCCCATCCCCGCTCCGTCCTTTTATCCAAAACCCTAACTTTTAGCTTTTCATTTTATCCAAAACCCTAATTTTTAGCTTTTCATTTTACCCAAAACCCTAACTTTTAGTGCCCATCGTCCCGATGGGGAGAGCGGAGTGTGGTGTGTTAAATTTACGTTTGTATGTTTTGTATTTTAAAACCTATAAGCTCACATCGAATCTAATTGGAAAAGTACATATATTATTGGAGTGCATGTAAACGTTACCCTAGCTTAAATCCACTTAAAAAATAAAGTACTTTTGCTTTACATTTGCATTTTGATCAACCCTTTGTGCACATAAGTATATATAAGAGGAGAAACCCCTTCACATCAAGAGGTCAAAATCAAGAGTCATTAGGTAACTACCTAATATAGGAGGAGAAAACCCTTCACATCAAGAGGTCAAAATCAAGAGTCATTAGGTTACTACCTAATATCAAGAGTCAAGAAGAGTGCATCACCGTGCCTCACCCTTCACATCAAGAGGTCAAAATCAAGAAAGAGAGTCACGTGACCGGGAGTTAAAATTTATAACTTTTAACTTTCGCACCACTTTTTCATCTTAGCTCGACGTGTTTTACATCCGTCGTGTTCATCCACTTGACGTGTTCTTCATCCTGTATTCTTTTATATATATAGATGTGTTCATTGCATATGAATAGCTAAATATTCACACTGAAGCCTTAGAAGTTACAAAATTCTCTCGAACCTACTAACCCGGATTAACACCATGCTCCAATTTAGCTAAAAGTGAGCTAAATGACGGACTTAAAGCCATATTTTTTTGCTTTTTAATATTACTATTGGAGATTTAGGCCTACATATTTTGAACATTCTTTTGGGAACAAAAGTGAGAAAAAGGAATATTGGAAAAGGAAAAACTTAAACTTACAATAAATATAGAAATACAAGTAAAATACTCATTAGATATCCATCACATATGCATTCAATGTGCATTATATATTCATAAAATACTCATTGAATATTCAAATACACATTGATTTTACATTAGAAATTTATGAACTATTCATTAACTATTCATTAACAATACATTAAATACTCTATAAATAATCATAAAATATACAAATATTAATTAAACTATCATAAAATACTTTTGAAACTTTAAAGATTCATTAAATACTATTTAAATATTCTTTAATTGTTCATAAAAGTTATAGATATACAAATATACATTAAATATTCTATAAAAATTCATTACATAGTCATTAGTTATTGGCTAAATATATGATTACACATTAAAAATTCATTAGATAATATTAAATAATGTAAAGGGAATGCAAGAGATGGGAATGAGAATAGTTGTGGATAAGACGATAAGAATTTGGGGTTGTAGATGAGACAAGAAGAATAAATGCATGGCGACCGGTAGGCAAAAAATTTTGAGCTATCACTATTTATCAAGTAACAAATTTGTGTGCTAGGATAGAGTTTTGATTGAGGGCTATTACTAAATGAACTGCAGTAGGTGAACAAATGAGGGATAATATTCAGGACAATGGTGGCTAAAACTAATTGCCAACTTGTTGACAAATAGTGTATAAGAAAAAAAGCATCTCCATCGAGGCAGAGGATTCGAGAGAAATGCCGGAATACATGAATAAACACGGTAAAGCCCACTCCACGAGGCCCAAGCCGGTGTCTCGGCCCATCGGGGTGGCGGCGCCGATTCTTCTGAACAACAAAATTTACGAAAAGTACAGGGGACACCAAAATTCCCCGGGAGCATGTGTTCAATCATGCAATGACACGTGGGAATAAAAAAAAACAATAAAAATCCAAAAATAAATTGGCCAATTACGGCGTCAGCGCCGGGCGTTGGCGTTCCCCTAGAGTGGCCAATTCGGGGACGGTGCATGGAAAAAAGGATAACCCCCCTCCTGTCATCTCAAACTTGGGCACCTCTCCTGCTGGCGTGGAAAATTCCCCATTGGGGGTGGAGATGCTCTAACTACACTATTTGTACCGTTACACTAAAAGAAAAATGAAATGAAAAACAAAGAAGAAATTCACACTTTAGCTCTATTAGAACTAAAGTGTGCACCATCACTAAATGTAGGAAACTAAAAAGAAAATATGCACACTTTAGCTCCAATAGAGCTAAAGTGTGCACTGCCATTTATTTTAAAATTATATTGTTGCAAGATGTGGTCTTAACATACTTATTGTCTGTTTGATTCTCATAGTAAATAATATCAAACTCACAAAAAAACAAAACTTGAATTCAAAGTTATAGAATCTTAAAATCGTAGCTTTAAAACTCTCTTAAATGTGCTTCACCCCTCTCGAACACCTAATAGCTCGTGTAAGAGGAACTTATATATAACGATGGTAATGAATTTACTCCTTGTATAATGCAGAAATTGAAATCGAGTCAAGTCAAAGCCAGCTGATCCACTAAAAGCATGAAAGAAAACTCAAGACTATGATCCTGTTTCTAACACTAAACACTATAATCGTTCACTTCCGTGCAATCAAAGTTTGTATATTATTGAGAAAATGTCAATTTATAAGTTTTAATTGAAATCATACGATTAAAATTGGAAATAATCACTTTTCTTTGCTTCCTGCTCGTTGCCCGAGAATAAGCAAAATTGTAGTATTAATGGCTCAGATAAATTGTGTAGGAAATTTACGAGTACAGAAATACTAAACGCACATAATATCTTGAACTTATTCTAGTGAGATTAAATTGATTTCTTGAAATTCCGGGTATCAGTAACGAAGGTGAATGATTTGTGGTGCATCCACCTTTAATACCCGAGGGTCTCACCCCAATATCGCAAAGGGTATCCCGAGGGTATCTCGGGAGCACCACATGGCTACAAAATTTTGATCCTCCACGGCTTTAGGTGCCCGAGGAAGTACCCCCACGAAGTCGTGACGTGAGTTTTCTTTTCTCTCTTTGTTGCTGTCGGAGTTTTCTGTGTTAGAGTTGCGGCTTGTTGTTTTAGTTTTGTAAGTTGTTGTTTGCGTCGTTTTGTCTTTGCATTCTTGTCGCAATCTTTGCGGTTTGTGTTTGGTTCGTTTTCTGTAGGGTTTGTTGAGTTTGTGTATATTGTAGCGCTAGAATTTAGGGTTCTTTGCGCAATTTCTCTGCAGCGCATTGCTGTTCTGCGGATAGGGTTTGTAGGACGTGCGGATTATGGTTGTGTGAGTTTGCGAGCACGTAGATGAGTTTGAGTATACTGTAGCGCTGGAGTTTAGGGTTTTTTATGTGCGTTTGTATGAGTTTGTGAGCACGTAGAGTCTGAAATGGTTGTGCGCAGAGGATTGACGTGAACAAGGAACAAGACGTGCAGCAAAAGAGTCGGATTTCTCAGTCTTAAAGGTAAGTGCATACATTCATGTTTAAATGCAATGTCTTGCATTGTTTTTAATATATGTGTAGTTTGGTGGTTTTTTTTGTCGTAGTGTTTTATGTGGTTGTATTTTTTGTTGTGGAATGCTATTGATGTATGTGTTGTCTTGTGGAATTGATGTATGTGTTGCTATTTTCTGTCGTAGTGTTGATGCTAGTTCGGTTATTAAAAAAAATTTGGTTTCAATGTGCTAGTTTCAATGTGTTGGTTTCTGTGTGCTGGTTTCTGTGTGTTGCTTTCAATGTGCTGGTTTCGGTTTTAAAAAAAATTTGGTTTCAATGTGCTGGTTTCGATGTGTTGAATGTTGAATGTGTTGAAATATTGAATGTGTTGAAATGTTCAATGTGTTGAAACGTTCAACACGTTGAATGTTCAATGTACTGCTTTTTGTTTAGGTTTCTTTGTGGTTCTGCATTCCGTTTGCTTCTGTGTGGTTGTATTTTCTGTGTGCATGTTGTTTTTTGTTTTGTTTTGGAATAGAGTTATTGTTTGATTGATTGTGTGTGTGGGTTTGTTATTGTTTTTGCAGGATGTCAAGTTCGAGCAGAATATTTCTGGGATCAAAGTTCATAATCAATGGCTAAAAGGTAAAATCCATACTCTCACCCAGGAGCCCTAAACCCTATGCCTTGAATATCATGTAACGAAAGACAAATCTGCACAAACTGTAATAAATGAGTTTTTCAATCAACACATTTTAGCTCGAGCCGAGCTAAAGTGTGGCCAATAGAGCACATTGTTGGCTCCACTTTAGCTCGAGTCGAGCTAAAGTGCGGCCAAAAGAGCACACTGTTGGCTCCACTTTAGCTCGACTCGAGCTAAAGTGCGGACAAAGATGCATTAGACCAGTTCACTCTAGCTCAAGTAGAGGTGAAATGTATAGTACAAGTGCATCTCTTTTTGCACATTAGCTCGACTCGAGCTAAAATGTATCACTGAATGCGTCTATGGTCATGCTAAAGCCCGGCTCGAGCTAAAGTGATGATATTCTCTGCTCTCAAACCCTATCACTCGAAAAAAATATCTTTCTATTCATAAAAGCCAACACACTTTACCTCGAATCGAACTAAAGTGTAAAACAAATGACCTAAACCGCAACTCAAACACCACTACTTTCGGACCTAAAAACATTCCAGAAGTTAAATTTACCGACGATATCAATGATCCAACTCATGTCTGTTTCTCGTTCACCTCTCAAAAATCGTGCATGAGCTTAAGTCCCGCTCCAACCACTTGAGAACCTCAAAGAGTGAGCTCAAAGAGAACTTCAAAGAGTGATTGGATCGGTTTGTAAGCTTTTTCACAGTTTCGGGAGTTGAACAAGAAGTAGGCATGAATTGAATATAAAAGTCTAGGAAAATCTTCCAAAGGAATATTTAATGTTTCAGAGCTATACTGACATACATTGTATATTATAACACTTTAGCACGAGTTGAGCTAAAGATGAAACATCAGCTTGAATACAACAATGTTACCGTCGTGTAATTGTTGTCTAGTATCTCAAATCATGTCTACTTCTCGTTCAGCTCCTTGAATCGTAAATGAGATTCAGTCCCATTTCAACCACTTGAGAACCTTGAAGCCTGAGGTTCGTGAGTGATTGGATCGGTTCGTAAGCCTTTCCACGATTTTGGGAGTTGAACGAGAAGTAGGCATGAATTGATTGAATGGATATAGGGAAGTTTTCCAAATGACTATATTTTGTTGCAGAGTATTATTGACATACTTTGTATTTGGTTGTACTTTAGCTCGAGTTGAGCTAAAAGGTAACCTCTCCATCTTAATTGGATGATCAATTTAGCAATCTAATATTTGTGCTCGGTTTCGTGTGTGTGTAGAACTGAGAGGGACATGATGGTGACTCAGCTGCAGCACTTCTTCGAGCAAAAGCCCGTCGACCTTGATGATGACGATAAAGACGACAACAACCACTTGGATTGCTAGGAGCTTAAGAACCCATCAATGACATTGAAGTAGACGCTTCTGTGGGCCACCAAAAATCGATAATCTAATGTTTGGTCAGACCTTCGCTGGTGATATCGTCGAACCACAACACATCGACTTCACGACCAAAATTATTGATGTAGTCCACGAAGATAACGAGCACGTTAAGTTGTCGTGTTACAACCACTGAGTCTGTAGAGCCTTATATGTTTACTATTGTAGTGAACAATGTTTCATCTCCCTTCTTTATCCACGATTTAGTCGAGTTTCTTTAGGGGTCCAAATTTGATGAAATAGTGGCTCAGGCCGACCACGAAAACTCACTAAAGAAATGGGAGATTAGTAGTGGTCAACCGCTGAGAGCAAAGGTTGCAGCAAATAAACTCCGCGTCATTCTATCGAGAATGAATACCTTTGCCGCTCTAGAGAAGGCAAAATTAATCGCAGGGAGGCGCGCGATAGAAATTTTGATAGTTTCGCGGGCCGTGACCGGTAGCCAGGATATGAGTCAAGCGTCGGTACCGATTAGAACACCAGGTGCAAGAACAAGTCGAAGCACCCTGTGCAACACGCTGTCTGCTTCCCCTGTCAAAAAGCGCTCAGCTACCAAGAAGCCGGAGACCTCTACCACGAAGAAGACAAAGCTCATTACAGAGGAGGAGTTGGCCAATTCGATGGCCTCTGCACTCTCGGAGCTCTCTCAGGCGCACGGGTTCGGAGAGACAATCGACTACAACAACGTCTAACAGATTTACCAAAAAATCTAGACGTAGTGTCAGAGCTGCTTCTTACAGGGAGGCAGAGAGAAGAAGTTTTTGCTTGACGTGATGAGGCTGCATATTGCATCGCTGGAGTGGACAATCCGTGCATTCGAACCTCGGGGCATGAAGGAGGTGATGCATTATTACATCGAAATGCCCAACAAGACGCAGAAGCAGACTCTCTGCGTCATGCCCAAGCTGGATGTTATGCCAACAAAGGTTGAGGACTGTAATCCTGAAAATTCACCTTCGCAAAACACCCAAGACTCACACTAGTCTCTCCATGATTCTAAATTCTTCCCGGGATGGTCTAGCGTCAACCGTTAAGTAGTTTGTCTTTAATTGTAGGTCAAAAAGCTATCTTTCTATTGAATTACTTAAGTTTATGCACTCGTTTTTAGGAAATTAAGCCTTAAAACATATCACACTTAACATTCCACTCTTAAGGTATTAATTCCAAGGATTTAAGTGCTTAGGTAGAGCCTTGCTCTTGAGTTAACTATGAATATGCACGTTTGTTAGTTTCCTATACTTTTGCCATCTTCGGCTCTTGGATACTATCCATTGCACTCATGGTTGATTCCTTAATTAATTCCATTTAGAATTCACGAACTTACCTCGTGCAATTCGCTCCACTTTTCACGTACATCCACGAGTCACGTACTCACGTACTCACGTACTTATCACAAGTGTTAGTCTCGAACACCACACAAGTTAGATTAAGCCTCTAAATATTTCTACTCTAAGTCCGGACTTAAGTTTAACCTATCTATTAGTCCTTAACACTTAAATGCAAAAAGAGTATCTTCACTCTTACACTTGCATGACTTAAGTTCTGTAACTCAGACTTAAGTTTTATCATTCAGACTTAAGTCTTCCCTCACTGTAGACTTAAGTTCTAACACTCAGACTTAAGTCCTATCGTTTATACTTAAGTTCTTTCTCACTCTGGACTTAAGTCCTTCCTCACTCTAGACTTAAGTTTTACCACTTAGGCTTAAGTTCTATTCCACTGTAGACTTAAGTTCTATCACTCGGACTTAAGTCCTGTCACTTATACTTAAATCATTTTTCACTCTAGACTTAAGTTTTCTTATTTATACATGCATAAGACTCCCGTCTTATGTCTTAATACTTAAGTTTCCACACTTGAACTTAAGTCTTACATCATTTACTTATGCATTCCTCACATTAATGCATTAAGTTTCTTACTCCAAATTAATTTCTAAATGCCTTACATACACTTAGAATTATTACATTAATATTCACAATGTCACTTTGACATAGTTAGGATCTTCCCTAACTTTATCTCTTGAAGTTTTAATATTATTAAGTATTCATATTTCACTCATATGTAATACATTAAATTTAATTCATCACACACACAATTTCATGTCACATAATTAATTAGGATAGTATCCTAATTTTTACAATGAAGATCTAAATAAATAATTAATGCATTTATGCATAGGAATTTATTCACAATTAATACCTCATGCATATATTTGCATTTACAAAACAAAATATCAAATTTATTCAATGGGTGTGAGTTCAACCCTTTTCCCATTAATCCTTCTATCTTAGATATGAAGAGGTACTTTTCAATTAATTAAGTACTTAATGTAAACTTAATCATTAATTATTTAATTCTCCATATATCTACAACCCTTTTTACACTGAATTTTCTGAAAAAAGCTATTTTTAGGATTTAGGCTCTACATAGCCCCCTTCTTAGCTCGGAGACGTCCTCGTCGACTTCAACGACCTTTGTCCTTGAACTTTAATCTTTCGCTCTTCATCTCATACTTTAATTTCCTTTAGTCTCCATATAGCCTTTTTCTTTTATCTTCTTTAATGGTTGTTGATTATCTTTATTTGCTTTTCATTCTTTCCATCTTAAATAAGTATGTCTCTTACATACTTAAGTCTTTAAGTTTCTTCTAAACTTAACTCCTTTGTTTACGTCTTTCACTTAGACGTTACTATTTTTTCTTTTTAACTTTAAATTTTCCATTCTCTTTGAGATCTTCTCTTTTCTACTTTTATTGTTCTTCAAATACTTCTCTTCCATTTTAATTTTTCTTTTATTTAGGCTTCACTTGCCATCCTTGGTTTTTTTTTTTTTTTTTACTTTCTATTCTTCTTCATCATTCCATTTTTCTTTTTTCGTTTTTTTTTTTTTTTTTTTCTTTGGAAAATTAGCACTCATTAGTACTCACATCACTAAATTAGTATATTAGTAGATTGTGTCTTCACTATTAATTACTAATTCTATATTGCTAATTTTCTTACTTTCTTTGCTCTCTTCTATTTCACCTTCAATTTCGGTTGAAGTATCATACTACATACAATTCAAATGGTGTGTATATCACCTTACTACTAATTGTGCTAACTATCTTTTTCTATTCTAGCCTACTCTCTCTTAACATAAGATTCTCTCATTATGTTATCATGTTCTCTCTTATTTTTTCCTTTCAACTATTTTCTCTCAATCTTATCATGTTCTCTCTTATTTTTTCCTTTCTTCTATATTCCCATTTTGTCCAATTTTATTTTTTATTTTTTCAATATATTTTTAGACTTAGAAGTGTAGGTACTACTCTATTTACCTGGACTTGCTAAATCATTAAGTTTTTTGAGATTTACTTTCAACTCTATCATATTCTGATTAAATCCACTTAGGCTTCTTTTTGAGTTAATAGATTCTAAACTAGAATGTTTCTTATCCATTTTGTTTCATCTCTCACTTCCGCATCTAAACTTAACATTTCTCACCTATTAAGTCTCTCTTGAGATATTATAGGTATGTTCTTGTCTAATTGTTCTTTTATTATAAGATTCTCTCAATGCCATACCTAAATTCAAGGTTCTATTCAAATTGTTCTTTCTTAAAATACTAACTTTGTATTTTATTTCTTGTTTTTTCTAATTTTCTCTCTTTACTTGAGACATCTTAAGGTGCTATCCTAGTTATTCTTTTTACATTAACTTGGATGACCTTTTCTAAGATTCTCTTTCCAACTCTCATATTAATCTTCTTTCTTTCATTCATTAATTTTTTATTTATTTATTTATTTTATTTCATTATTTATTTATTTATTTATTTATTTATTTATTTTTATTTTTTTATTTTTAAAAAAATTAAAATTTTTTTGCCTTAGTAATTATGTCAATCCTCCTTCTTCACGAAGTTGATGACGATTACTTTTTTCGTGATCTCCATCTCCTCGTCTAAATTGCATCACTTGTCCAGCTTTTAATTCTTCTGGTCTACTCTTTCATTAACACCTTCACAGCTTCTTCTCTATCAACTCGCTCAACTTGTATTTCACCAGCTCGTGCAGCTCATTGGTGAGTAGCATGTCGATCTTCAGTTACTTTACTGCGGTTAACTCACTGTATTTGCCTCCTACACATGCATGTGCATACACCTATAGGTAATTGTTCACGCGCGCATCACTTGCTTGATCTACTAGGCAACTCTTGCGTTGAAGCATCATCAGCGCTAAACACTCTCATCAGCGCACAGTCCAACGGCTGCAGGGTACTGACAACAGTAACAACGACCCGACAAGATCTGCGAGATGATATCATGAACCATGTCTTTATTCATAAGTGATCGAACCAACAGTGACTAGACCGTCCTCGCATCCTATCGCTACTCTCATGATGTGTGTGTCGAATGATTCTCCCCGCCGCGTCGTCTCGTCACCTCGTCGCACTGGTGCAAACGATGTTGTTGGTTGATTCAATAATCTTATAAGCTCGCTGCAGAGTCTGTTGTACGCTAATTCTCCGTCTGGTCCCCAATTGCTCGTAAATGCGTACCTTCTTAACGTCTGGATCAGCTTTCTCAGTCGCCAACTACAAGAAATTCTCAACTGCAAACATAAATGATATACATATTCCAAGAAATAAAATAACTCTCGCGGGTTTCGAGGTGACACGTATAATTTCACAACCATCTTAAGTTGATGAGTCCATTAGGTGGCGCGGTATACTTCAGAGCCACTCTTGGTATTCCAGCGTCCTCAATTTTAAGGATAGAAGCGTCACGTTGTGGATTACGTAGTTGTTTACGTAGTCAATTACGTCGTTGATCACGTTGTCGATCTTCCCGAATTAGCTCTTATGTCGGTGCTCTCACCCTTGACAAATTCTTATGACTTTCGCTCCAGTCCCGGCAACGGAACCAAAGATGACAACAGTAAATACAACCCGACAAGATTTGCGAGATGATATCATGAACCACGTCTTTATTCATAAGTGATCGAACCAACACGGACTAGACCGTCCTCGCATTCTATCGCTACTCTCATGATGTGTGTGTGTCGAATGATTCTCCCCGCCGCGTCGTCTCGTCACCTCGTCGCCCTGGTGCCCGTATCAAAGTTCCAGCAAACCTTTTATCTTCCTTGCTGACGGTTTCACTTCTTGGCGCACCACTAACCGAACGTCAATAGAGAGATGGACTTACCACGAAACTCACTAACTGAACATGCAGATAAAGACAATGAGGTTCAGCACGAGACCACGTGGTGCATGGCTCCTCATTCAGACTTCTCGTACACCTAGCGCTAAATACCGGTCTTCACCTCCTCCCCAGGTCTAGGAGCATCAGTTGCGATCTGAACCTGAGAGAGGAGGTGAAGACCGGTATTTAGCGCTAGGTATACAAGAAGTCTGAATGAAGAGCCATGCACCACGTGGTCTCGTGCTGAACCTCATTGTCTTTATCTGCATGTTCAGTTAGTGAGTTTCGTGGTAAGTCCATCTCTCT